>JAOXYB010030887.1:0-14715 GCA_028565635.1 Phoronis ovalis
AAGGTAATTTGGAGGTCATTTAACGTTCATAAAAGCCAATATGAGCAACCCTGCCTTTGCTAAAAGGCTATCTAGTTCTGAGTTAAATTTGGACGAGAGTTTGGAGATGATTGTACGAAAACTCTGATCAAATAAAATGTCAACTGGGGTCAATTTGTATGGTGATCACTCACTCAGTTGTGTAAATGAGCTAAGTCCATCTTGTCAAAGTGCCTCATGATTATTCATATATCTCATTATAATAACAATAATGACAACAGGGAGTGTAACAAAAAATATAATCTTATAGGCAGACAGTAAAGGTCATCATTCATATTGCGACCCCGAACCCGGATATAAATCAATGTTGAACGAATCAGTGTTCGAATTGACTGTTGTGTTGCACAGTTGTTATGAACTATGTAATATAGTTGGAATAAATGGCAGAAACAAATGTTTACATTGAAACAACTGCAGAAACAGCTGACCGGTGTGTGTTAGGACTCATGTAACTGCACAATTATCATGAACCACAGTTAAGATGAACAGTAGACACAACTGTAGAAATAACAGCTGAGCCTGATTCCCGGCCTGATTGCATGAAGTCGTCTAATCAGAGATCGTATTGACTGTGTTCAGTGTAGTGGTCATCAGCTAGGGGATGGACAGTGAGGAAATTTACTTGCATACATCGTAGATCCGCCCTACACATGTTTTGCTGGTTCAAATGTATTTCCATTCATTTTTACTTACAGTAATATAAAATATTCTGAAGAATTAAGTCGTCAACCCGGCGAATCGTCAATATGTGTGATGACGAACTATTAGCCGCTGTAGTTGTAGACAACGGTACAGCAACGAGCAAAGTTGGATTTTCTAGAAACAATGTCCCGAAAGCTGTGTTTCCTTCGATTGTTGGCAGACTAAGACAGGTAAATACGCCAAGTTTAGTACCGATTGCTTGTATAAATCCGTATAAACCCGTATAAACACTCGCCAATGTGTTGACGTACATACCACTTAGGGAGCGTCACTACTGTTACAAACACATAATAGTATTTCTATATTTCAAATTGCCGGTATCAAAAAAAAATTTATTAATTTTATATTGCTTCATAAACTGAAAGTTGAGATTTGGGTTATTATAAATTCGTTGTTTCTTAAATTTTGGATTATTTGACATTTTCAATTAATATAGCAAGCCCGGGATAGCAAGACTATATATAGTGATATATATAGTGGTGCAATGAATTGCACCACTGTATATCAGGTAAAATGTATATTTAATACATCTATCATTTGATGCTTATTTTATAGGCCACGAAGGTAGCCAAGGGAACGAAAGACACCTATGTAGGTGATGAAGCTCAGAGAAAAAGAGGAATCCTTTCCGTGAAGTACCCTATTGAACACGGTATAGTCACCAACTGGGAAGATATGGAACAGATCTGGTACCACACATTCTACAATGTACTTCGTATCAATCCAGATGAACACCCAATGTTGCTAACTGAGCCTGCAGCCAATCCAAGAGCTAATAGAGAGAAGATGACAGAAATCATGTTCGAAACTTTCAACACTCCTGTTCTGTATGTTGCTGTTCAAGCTGTTCTTTCTCTCTACGCGTCAGGAAGAGACACAGGTTATTTTGGCACATATATACTTACATATAGAATTATTTGAATTATTGAAATGTATTGAACTCAATCATAATGGTCATTCTATGCAGCTTCTATCCTTTTAACCGATAGGTATGGTGCTAGCTTCTGGTGACGGCTCAAGCCATGCGGTGCCTATCTATGAAGGCCATCACCTTCGCTACGCTACCAGAAATCTGCCTGATACTACTGGTAGAGACCTTACATGGTATCTTACTGAGATATTAATAGAACGTGGTTACAACTTTACCAGTGGGGAATATTTTGAAATTGTCCGTGATATTAAAGAAAAATTGTGCTATGTGACAATGGACTATGAAATAGCAATGGCAACGGCTGCCTCATCGTCTTCGTTGGAGAAGAGTTATGAATTACCTGACGGTAAGGTGAGTGAGAAAGTAGTTAACGGCCGGGATATTATAATTAAACCATCATATGCTGAGCATTAGTCGAAGTATTTGTTTTTGCTTAATAGCCATTTCTATACAATAAGGATTTGTTCTCCTTATTCTATTACAGGTAATCACAATTGCAAATGAACGTTTCCGTTGCCCAGAAGTAATGCTTCAGTCCGTGGAACAAATATACTTCACAATTATGAGATGCAATGTCGATATTCGCAAGGATCTTTATACTAATATCGTTCTGTCAGGTGGTAACACCATGTTCCCTGGATTTGCTGAGCGAATGTTAAAGGAGTTATCCATACTAGCACCCCATTCAATGGAAGTAAAAATCATTGCTCCTCCAGAGCGTATAAATTCTGTTTGGGTCGGTGGTTCTATTTTGGCTTCACTCCCAACATTCAAACAGATGTGTATTAGCAAAGAGGAATATGACGAGTTTGGTCCAAGAATTATTGCTTGCAAATGCTTCTAGCCTATTTCACAGTAACAATTCTTGTTTGATAGATAATGTAATTGCACCAGCCCTGAGGCACAAACACAACTTTACAATACAATAGCTTCTCTTATTCAGTACACATTTAGATATATATTAAGGTTGATGGGACCGGAAGGCAGGTATGCAACCAATTCCCAGGACATTTTTCTCAATTTGTCCACAACAAAAGAAATACTACAATCATAGCTACCTTTTTAAAAGTTAGTACATCGGTGCAGAATTTGAGTGTTTGAAACATTGTTAAAACAAGACATTGCATAGTTTTATTCAGGTTATCAGTACAGTGAATGAGAATGCCAAATCTGTCTACATATAAGCATGAATTTCATTTTAATATTTATATTAACTAAGGGAAACTTTTGGGGCTGTTATGTGCAAATTTCATTTTATGGGTAGAGGGATGCTATTGGTTACTGTTTCCAAGCGTATTACAATAAATTCGCAACCCCTTACAAATAGTAGAATAGCCATGATCTGAATTCTGAACTAATAAATACACAAAGGTGTGTATACTGGAAACTTTTAATGTTTATTAATTTTGATATTCTTTTTAGTATTTGCACAAATTTAAATATAATACCTGCTATGTAATTGTACAATGAAGTTAATTATAGTTACGCTGTTTGGAACGCAAGTGAGGACCTGTCTTATGTGACCTGTACATGGTTAAGCCTTTTATTGTCAACAGATTAAAAAATTTACAAGTGAACGTATAAAGCGTTTATTGTTTATTTACTAATGTCATTTTATTACATTATTAATAAACATTCAACATTATACTCATTCTAACATCGCTTTGTGTCATCCTCACATCCTAGCTGTATTACTCTAAATTTGATCATGGGTGAAACTTTCACATTTTTGCACACCAGGAAGACTCCAGTCGTCAATTTCACTATTATTGCTAGTCATTAATATCAAATTCGTTTGACAATCTATGAACTGATCATAACATTTTTCATGGGTATATTGTAAGAAAAAAAAGTGTCGTGCTGGGAACGATTTCAGATAAATCTCTGTCTAAACATGGTAAGTATTGATAAGTTCAATATCTTCCAAGAACATATAGTTAAAGTGCAACCGCCTCTCCGTTTTTTTCGCCCTAAAAATCATATGCTATTTTGGTGATATAATGTTTGGTGATATAACCCAACTATGATTCTAATTTCAAAACTTTGGAGCGTGCCGGATTTTTCTTAGCTTGTTTGTCAAATCATCATTATAATTCTCAATTGCCAACAATAATAATTTAAAATCGCTCTACGTGGATGAGTACATCAGTTGGTTCACCCTGCTCATCATGCATTGACTAAGAAATATGATATTATGTTAGCAAAATCCATTCACAATTAAATATATTATGTGCATAAATATCAAATTGGAACACTGCAAACCTTCATTGTTTCGAGGCAAGGCCACATGTGAGGCCCAGGGTAGCAATCTAAATTTTGTGAAATGTAAGGGTAGCAATCCAAAATTTTAAAATATTTGAGTATCAGTTAAGTTCTACGCAGTGACTGGTAGAAACCAAAATCTATTTATGGATACAAGCCTAAAATTAATCCACATTATTTGCTGTAAGCATAGCAATCCAAATTTTTGAATTTCTTTACGGTAGCAATTTAAAAATACAGTAAGAAATACAGAATCGAAATCCAAAATTTTCAACTGGGCTGCACACGCCCACCAAAAAATAACTTGAGTACCCCGGGATGTGAGGATGCTAGATTTTCTTATTCATGGCTGATACCCGCCGCTGGGATCATACTATTAACTGCAGTCAGCGCAACTTATAACGGGGACTTGCAAAACTTTCCCGAAAAACAGCGCATTCAGAAATAAGATTTACTTTTAGAAGTTAAATATTTTTATCATTCACGGTATGACAAAGCGTTTCAACATTATTTCCAACTAAAACAGTAAATAGTATACAAAAACTGACAGAAACTCCAACGGCATCTGACAAAAGAATTATTATTTTGTTGCTGCCAAAAACAGAAATTAAACTTAAATTCTATTATGATCCAATATGTAGTTTTAACTACTTTATCTACTTAACTACTTTATCTACTTAAAAGTAGAGTCGCAGCATACCTTAAACGGCGGTAGTCTTTGGTGATGACGTCAATGAGTGCCAATGACACTTGTGACATAACAATTTCCCCCGGGGGGGGGCTAAAAAGTGTAATAATCATGCTTGTTAGTAGCCTAATAAAAAACAAATGAAGAAGGTGTGAAAATGGGCCTAACCAAGACCTATGCCAAAATTGGTATCCTTTCCAAGACTTAGACTAAGCAAGACGGGGGTTAACAACTGTAATCTCTTTGGTCAAAACTGCTGATTTCACCTTTTCTCGTATACAGTGAGTGCATTAATTTTAACCAGAAAATAAAATACTAATGCCAAATAGCGCTACAGCATAATATTACACAAATGCGCATATAAGCACACTAGAAACGTGATTAGCGCGTAAAATAAGAACAAGAAAACTGCGGCTAAATTATGGACACCTTTGACAACAATTTTTCTGCCTTCACTGCAAAATATAAATTCACAATTTACTTAAAACAAAATTATTTAAAATTTGTTAGTTAGATTTAACCTTTTTTTAAGTGATTCTTGTCTACATACTATCATTTTAGTAAATGTAACTTTGCCTTGTTTCCTCATTTTGAACTTTTTAAAATATAGGACATGTGGCTACTGAATGCTATATAAATGACGTTTTAGTTTTAAAAAATTATGACTTTGAAACGTCATTTGTTAGGAGATAAACATAAATTAACTAAAATTGGACATTTTTTAACGTTTCGGCCTTTAAGCAAACATTGGTGAGAAAGGAAATGTCTTTATTATTACGTTATAAAAATCAGAATTATTGCGTTAGATTCATTACTGTAGCACGCAGTCAATGGCGCAAAACATAATTACTCTACTTCACATGCTGCATGCCACATGTAACAGCACAAGGGCGGTCAGATGGGGGGGGGGCTGCGTTGGGTGCGAACGCACCCCCCTTTTGAAATGGGAGGAACATATTTAATGATAACGTAATGTAATGTAAACGCACCCCCCTTTTGAAACAGTAACACACACCCCTTTTGAATTGACAGGAAAGCAAGCCCATCTGCCAGCCCCCTCCCCTCCCCCTTTGGAACATGCAGGAAGAATTTTTTTTTATGACGTTAGCATTTATTCTGAGCGTATTGCTACGATTGTCAATTTTTTCTGGCAGCACGGAGACGTTTCAGCAACATTTTTTTGATTACTGAAATGATATTTTCTGAAATGGTAATTCTAAAAAAAAAAAACGCATCCCCCCTTTTGAAAAAGTGTCTGACGGGAAAGCGTTTTAAGGTTATATGACTTTTTACGATTATTGTAGATCATACCTGACAATGTTAATGCAATGCTAAGAAAAATGCACAGGTAATAACAATTGATGGTAAAATGCTCATTTATTTACATAAAACTGCGTTATTTACCAGTTCTTAGAAGGAGAATAGTGGAGTTTTTGCGATTTTTTTATAGAACAATCGTAATACGTATTAGTCTGTGAGATTATAGAATATGCATAGTTATTCTGGAATTAAAAATACAAAATTTAGAACATCTATAGCCCCAAGGTTAATACATGTACTTATATAAATAAATGAAAAACCTGCCCCCCTTTAGATATCCGAAATAAAAATGCCCCTCCCCCATATTCCCCGGCCACCCCAGGAATTAATTCTGACCAGTCCCTAAGTTTTTTTACATCACCCTGAGCCCAATACATAATATTAAAGTTTCCATGAGTAAAACTTTTGATAAAGAAAAAATAGCCGACGTGAAAAATAACGCACAGATTTGGTAACCCGACAAGCTAACATGATTTTTGAAATTGCAACCGTGATCTCTACGTTTTGGTATCTGCTGTAGGTATAATAATAGAATATTATACGCTCGATGCAGAAACGATGCACGAATCTACCTGCTAGTTATGAATTCTAATTTGCAAACAATGTTAATATAGCATGTAAATACAGGTGCGTTGAAGATCGATTCAAGATCAAATGTACCGAAAGAAAGTAGCGGCATCTAGTGAAAGCAATTGTGGTATTAGCGCCATCTAGTGAAAGCAATGCTGCTAGGTCACATATTGGCACATGGTTTAAAATAAGACATGTGGAAAGCGTTAATAATTTGCTCAAGATAAGAGGTGATCTACATTTCGTGTTCTAATCATTCAGAGAAGCATTCCTTTCAAAAAGCACAAAAAATTCTAAACACTATCTTCAAAATTCATAAAAATTGAATATTTTGTGCTCTTCGTCATAAACAATCTATAGATGTACATCACAATAAATTCTAAACAGTATCCTCTTAATTCATGAAATTCATAGTATATACTCTTCTTTATAAACATCCATACTGTTTGTTTGAATGTTCCCAACACAAAATCAAAAGTAAGTAATGTTCATGCACTAAAAGAACAGATAATTTAAAAATGAAAAGAAATACAATTAATCAACAAAGGTAATTGAATTAAAAAATTGTAAAAGTATGACACAACTCGCCACCATGCATCATGCCAGGTCATTTTACAGTGATTTTAATAAACATAGTGGGTAATATTGTACAAGTGTTAAATACATTTTTAAAAACAGCATAGTCTGTTCATTTGAACAGTGTTGCTTTTATCTTGAATACTTGCTGCCACTTAAAAAGTTAAAAGATGCAAGCAAATTTTTGTTATTTCTTAGTTTCATAAAATTTGTGAGACAATTGAATTTTTAAAAAGTTTTCTGATGTACAAAAATATGTCAGTTGTATCCTCTCTTGCCTCTAATACCGCTTTAAATGAATTTTTGAAAATCCTCGGCTCAAATATCAATGAGTTACAAGAATCATACAAAAAGCTAATAAACAGCTGACGTTCCTTTTTTCTTAATTTAAACATATCTACTATTCTTGCAAAAACTTAAAAATATGCAAATGCATTTTAGAAATTAAAGTTTAAAAAAGCTGCGAAGCACATGAATAATCGTCAAGACTTTCAATGCCTCTGTCAATTTTGTATTTGAATGAATTTCATTTTATTTTATTTCAGAATTGTTCAAGATGGCAGAACAATCACAATTACATTCTCTGCCAAATACGACTCTTCAAGTTAAATATCCATTGTACAAATTTTTGATTACTTTTGTGATAAATAACTCCGGCTCAAATATTTTGCTTAAATAGTTAATTGTTGACATAATTTTACTTGCAAGATGTCAATGCCACAATGCTGCATATCCTATAAGGATAGGATAACCAGCAAAAAATTGTTGAATATCTAACAGAAACCTGCAGCAATCAAGGCAAATGCTGTTTGAGATATTTGGCATGTACTTAATGTAATTAACATAATTTTGGGAACCAAGTAGTCATAAAATAAGATATACATATCCAAAGTGGATAAATATATCAATGAAATTCCAACACAAATTCATTTTTTTGAATATATTTTATTTTAAATTAAATTAAATTTTTATTCTTAAAGTTGCCCCATACCTTAACAAATTTAAAATCACAGAAATCAAGTATGTTCTGAGGTGGAATTGCCCTGATATGATAAAACTTAATATTTGAAATATATTATTTTGCGTCACATGTTTCCTCTTTATTAAATGCTTGATTGACAAGAAAATTTAAGCCATATTCTTGAATTTGTCTAGCCATTCTCTAGCAACAATGAGTCGTTGAATCTGTGCTGTACCTTCATAAATCTAGAAATAAAAGCAAAGAATCTTTAACATGCAGCAGAAAATTCAAAAATGTTAATTTTCTGTAGTACTGTAAAAATAAAATAGGATGGACAGAAGGTTACGTTACATTCAGGCATCAATAAATACCATTGATAAAACATCTGTTACAGAATATTTTAAACATTGTTCCTGTGGTTTCTTACCTAACTTCAATGATTTATAAAACTATTTTATTTCAACTAAAGTGTCATTCAAAATAAATTTTAACCATGCTCTAAACCAGTTTTCAAATTTTGTGCTGAAAACAGTATGGGGAAAACTGATATTGGCAGGTAGGGGTATTAGGAAACAAAAAAAAACAATTCAACTTTGATTTTACATATTGGATTTCTAGACAAAAAAGGTTTTTGAGTAATGCAGGATCACTGGTTATATTTCTTTTAAATGACAATGTAGCCTTCCTGATTAATTTTAAAAATGCAAAACTATAATAGAAACTGACTTAACATTACCTATAATTATTTCACTAGTTTAAGTAAAAAAATTAATAGTAAAATAACATAAATGATTGTAGTCTATGGCACAGTTACTACCGAGCTTACTACCAAAGCTTTTTACCATTACAGCACCTTCATCAGTGTCAACCTTTAATTGACTAGTTATTTGATATGTTGAACTTATTCCAGAAACCAAGGAATATTCATAGAGAAATGCGAAACAAGATTTAGTAGCAGAGCACACTGCGGCTGCCTACAGTAGATTAATAAACATTCAAACTTATGTGAAGGATCACTTGTACTTTTCTTGCTTGAGTGATAGTTACTTTTACTAAAAGATACCTGAAAAATCTTGGCATCTCTCATCAGTTTCTCAACTGGGTATTCACTGTTGTATCCATTACCTCCAAATATCTGAAAACAGCAATTTTTAAGGTTATTTTTTACATTTTTAAAAAATATAATATTAAGTAATTGTTTAACTTGCGACACTATCTCCAATTCTGTTATAGAACACATGTATGTTTATTTTTCTAGTTTAATTATGTTATGTGCTTTCACTATATCCGTCATGTAATTACATACATACATACAACAAAAATTTTACATTTTCCAACATTGTACTTGGAGTGTTTTATAAACTTCACAAATTCAAGTCATAATAAAGAAATAATGAAATATATTGCACCTGTACAGCATCTGTTGCACACTTCATGGCCAGATCACCAGCTAGTCCTTTAGCAATAGATGCATAGTAGGTGTTTCTGCGTTTGTTGTCAATTTCATATGCTGCTCTTTGAACCATGGCACGAGCTGATTCAATTCCCATAACCATATCTGCCAGCATGAACTGAATTGCTTGATGCTGGAATTGAATATAATTTAAGTAATAATAAAGGGTCATAAATCTAGAACACTATTCAACCAAATGTTTTTTGTCATCTATTTATTTGATTATCATGCAAAGGTTCTGTAATTTGCAAAGGTAAAACCTGAGATACAACTCCATTCTGGCAAATTAAGTTCACATTTTATGTCTGGCTTCGGTCCAAATTTACTTACTTTTTGAATTTATAGTTTAATCGCCTTAGCCATCACAAGAATTTCCACATGTGACAGATTTGAAGTCAATGCATTTAACCATTTTGGCTTATTTTTTGACCATAAAGAAAACTGTTAACAAATAGGGTAATGGGGACTACTGGCAAGTCAACACATTCAAAAGTTAAAAAAGAGCAACACTGACTACTGGCAATTAATCAATATATAACCTAACTACTTCAAAATTTATAAAATCAAGATTAAACCAAAGATTCATTACATTCAAAATCTTTGTTCCAAATGTTTCTCTTTCTAGCGCATACTTTGTGGCTTCCTCCAGAGCTCTCTGTGATAATCCTATTGCAGCAGATGCAACCTACACGAGATTAATATTTATTTAATCAATATGTATTTCTTACAATCTTAAATATACACTCAAGATGCTTCAGATGCATCAATATGATAAGAAAGACTGACTAATTTTATTTTGTAAGAAATTGAATGTTTAAACAGTGTTAATTTATTTTAAAAAAGGGGTAGTATCAGGCAGTAAGAAGTATTTCAAATGATCCTATGAAAGTTATTAACAATTAGCTGCCAACTCCTATTGTTTAACTAGGTAATAATGGGCAACAGAGCAATAGCAGCAGGTTAACATCAGTCTGACTACTCAAAAATACTTACAGGTGGTCTAGTGATATCAAAGGCTCCCATGGCTATCTTGAAACCCATGCCTGGTTCACCTAACACATTCTGCAATTTAAATTCTGGAACTATTCTTGGTTAAAGTTTATTTTATGGTTTGTCAAGGCAAATCATGTTTCTGCCTGCTTCACAAAATTTACATTTAGTATATAATTTATTATCAAGAACAAGCAAACCATTAGATGTTTCAAAAAATGTTCATACAAATATAAAATTGGTAATTTTCTCCCTCTGACACAACCAGTTCATTTTGTGCGATATAGATTTCTTGATTTTGTGAAATTGGTATGCTGCCCCCCCAAAAATTACACTGTTCCAATAGCTAAATAGACCAAACTTAAAATTGAGATTTTTCAAATTTAAAGTTTTAATGACCCTAAGAATGTTTATGATTCTAACAGAAAGTACAACCTGCTGAAAAAATGCCCAAAATTAAAATATCTCACCGAAATGTTGTTTATTGAGGTTCAAAGCACACTCAAAAGTAACAAATGACTGTCAAGAACTTGTGTTACTATGAGGCTGTAATTCAAATTATTTGTAGAGATTGACATTTCCTAACCTCTTCAGGAACAACAGCATCTTCAAATGTGACACCTGTTGTGCTAGATGCCCTCTGGCCCATATTCCACTCCTGAAGTAACACATAGAGATATTAATCTTTGTTGTCTAATTTTGAAGAAAAATATTTTAACATTTTATTTAATAATCCATACTTCAGAATGTTCAATCACAAAGTTTGTGCACAATATGCTTCCACCTCTAGAAACTGATGTATAGATCAATAGTCACATACACACTGATCAGATATCAACAATGCTTTTAAAATCCTACACTCTCACAGATCTGAGTCTGAGAATATTTGTATGTAAGGTGTGCTAACATGTACCGCAGAAACTACTCCAGGGTGTAGAGCTTCATAAGATGCTACTAAGATGCTAGTACCTTTCTGCCTGGTGTGATGCCTGGAGTATTTCTATCAACAACAAATCCTGTTAAACCTTTTGCACCTTTTTCATTTGGATCCGATTGAGCAAGAACAAAATACCTAAAGCAGAACAAATAATGTATTAGCTTATCATTTGTACTGATCAAGTGATACCAAATATTGTGCTGTATATAGTGATTGATAAGGTGCTATGTTCCATGTTAGGGAGTCAGTTTCTCATGCTTATTATATACTTAATTTAAATTTGTATACCAGCAAACGTCTTATAAAAACCATGTGATAGTTTACAGAACAAGCAAATTCCACTAGTCTGCCTATAGCCATTAGTAAGTACATTGTTTCATTGAAAGCACAATTAAAAAGCGTTGAGAAATAGTAATAGGCAACATCTAATGGTGCAGACAATACTTTGTTGCCCCTTTGTTGTCTCTTGCTGTCAACCATGGAGAGTTATAGCTATCATTAAAATGATCTGTCCATTTCACATGGTAGGATAATTTTATGACATACCAATCAGCTACTCCTCCATTTGTTATCCACATTTTCTGTCCATTTAATATCCATTCATTTCCCTTCTTTTCTGCTTTAGTGGTGATCCCTGCAACATTGGATCCAGCACCTGGTTCTGTTACACAGTAGGCCTGCAAAATTCAATAAAATTATAACCAGAAGAGGTCTGCTTTAGCAGAGAGATCTTTCCAGCTACACATGCCATTTTGGAATTAAGCATAGCTGCCAGTCAGCCATACCGGAAATGAACCAGGTCAAAATCAACCTTGACCTGCATTTTGGCCTTTACATATCTCAAGATGTATCAGTATGTCAAGATACCCAAGGGTAAAACAGTTTGACAACTGATGAAAAGTGTTGAAGTTACGGACTGGTAAACACCCACTTTTCAAGGTCATAATCTAAAATCCCACCTTGTTTGGCCTTCATAAATCCACCTTCAAATCATACAGTTAACGCTTCGTCTTTCCGGTTCATGGTGCAATGTAACATGTGCCATTCTTGGGAACAAACATGGCCACCAGTCAGCCATATTGGAAAAAATCAAGGAATGTATCAAAATGAAGCTGATCAGGCTGAAGCTGTTATACCTATACACATCGACGACACACACACACACACACGCAGCCTATGACTATATGCCCATGCATTATGTGCAATAAAATTTTTGTTTTGCAGTTTCAATATAATATTAAATTCTTTCATAAAGCCTATTGCTTAATTATTTATTTCTTACTGAAATTACATTTAATGTTTAATATCTTGTTACAATCAATAGCATGAGGCATGTTGCAAAATGTATCTGTTAAAGTACAGATCTGAAATATATTCCAAAGGTATGTCATCCTGATTGAAACAGAGATGTCTAAATCTGATTGTCAATTAAACCCCTAATAGCTTAGAAAAACTACAAGTAATTTACTTACACAAGTAAGAGGCTCCTCGATCATTCTCCCTAAATATTTCTTTTTAGTTTCCTCACTTCCTGCTAGCACAACAGGTGCTTCCTAAAATAAACAAATAGTAGTAAGTATCAAATCAGGAATAAAAATGTGAAAATATATTTTATAGTGAACAAGGCAAGTCATATTTACGCTCTTCATTGTTTTTCTCTAAAATCAGTTTGAGATTATTGTGTGAACGCCAATTGAAACTGATTCGAAAAATTCATAATTTTCATACTGGTTTCAAATTTCATGCAAGATTGGGGTCATAGATTTAAAAGAGAGAACACAGTGAGTCATATCCTTACAAAGTGTGCTTAATTTTTTTTCTCAAACAACAGCAAAATACTGACTGCTAGATTATTCCCTTCTATTGACACTGATATTCCTGTGCATGCATAGGCAGTTTCTTCAGAAATAATACAATTTTCTGTGACACCAAGACCTAGTCCACCATATTTCTGTGGAACATGGCAGTTCATTAAACCCAGCGAGTGGGCTTTCTTCACGATGTCCCAGGGATACTGTATTAAAATAAAACAAAATTTTATTCTTAAATAATGGCAGAAAACAAGATTTAAAACAAATAATAAAGTATTAAAATTAAAATAGCTGGAAATCAGCAAAATCCAACAAAAATATAATGATCAAAATATTTCACTATTAAGCCTTTAGCAGATTGTCCTGATTAATAGAAAACCAAACAACTGCATCAGAAGTTCAACAAAATCTTAAAATCCGTATTTGTACAAAAATACAGTAATGTTTCAGTAACAAAATCAACACAATAAATAAAAGCAAAATATTTAAGGCAATTTTTTTCTGTAAGGCCTTAAAATGGACATTAACTGTAGGCAATATCATAAAGCCAAACACCAAAATATCAGTCTATGTTACAGTCACTAATGTACCAAAGGATCTGTCAAGAATCAGGACCTGATGTAACTTTCTGTCAACAGCCACTACAACCACAAAAAGGGAGAATACCTCAACTAATAGTATATTTGATTACAAATTCCTACCTCTCCAGTTTGATCATGATATGCTGCCTTCGGTAAAACTTCTTCACGAGCAAATTTTCTTGCCAATTCTTTTAAGCTTTGCTGATCGTCTGTCAGAGCTGAATAAATATAAACCTGAATTAAACAAATTTTGAAGGAAAACTATTTCATTTTCAATAGATATCTGTACAGCAAGAAAATTTAATTTCTAGCAGTTGGTACAAAATAAGGAATACGAATGTGCATCTCCAGTTGATGTTTGAAAGAATAATCAAAAGGTAACTTGTCATTTCTTTGTTTTCTAGGTAACGCTAAATAATCTTAGATGCATTTTCATTTTTAGTCTATAAAATGAGTGACATAATCAAGAAATACACACAGGTAAAGAGTGCCTGCTGACAGACTTATGTTTCAATCAAAAAGAGAAATTGCTCTACTACGCAATATTTGAAATACATGTAAATGTTACATAATTTTGCATGGTTTTATATTGGACAAACAGAGATAATGGTTACCATAGCAACAAAATTGCCATTTTTTTAGAAATAACATATTAGCAAAGAATGTACAAATTAGATGAATGAGGTCATTCTCAGATGAAAAAAATATTATGTGAGAATTTAATTTAAAAAATGATAATTTATTTAATAGCTAATATTTTTTACAGAAGATAGAAACTAGATCAACATATTAGAGATTAGACTTTGATTGTTAATAGGGCTGAAAGGGTCGTTGTCGTAAGGGGTACTACAGAAGTGTACCCGGGAACATTAACGTATACAGACATGTACCTCT
>JAOXYB010030898.1:0-14711 GCA_028565635.1 Phoronis ovalis
ACAAAGATGGCTTTACAACTACAGAAACTACATCATATGATGGGCATCTGTCTGCACCCGCAGACCTCTTGTTAAATGTTATTTTTGTGGTAAAGTAGTGTCTCTTTTTCTATTAATTATTAGCTTTGAAAGTGTTCATAATTATTAGGTTTTGCAAAATGTCTACCTAATTGATAGAACCCAGCAGTAGATAAAAATTAGCCATATCCTAGTGATAGGCATTTTAAGAGATAAGATATATTCATAGTGTCGGACCATATTTTATACAGCAACTAGCATATTTGATGGAGGTAGGTGTTATGTGACATTACTGGAGCATCTCAGACTGTGTCTTTGTTTCAAAGATTGTGGTTTAACATTATACTGATCTTAGACTAGGGCAGTACATTTTTTGGCAGAAAAGTAGTATAGTTTTAAAGAATAAAGTTCTTTATTCTTTATTTTTCATCTTTTACAATTACATGTAGTCTTGTTTGAGCTCACAAATGTAACTGTATTGCCTATCACATGGTGCATCATTCCATTGGTACTGATGACTTGGTGGATATAATACTAGACAATCTTCTCCACTAACATTATCATTTGGTTCCCCTGCAGGAGACAAAGCAGATTACATGCTTCGCTACAATTGCTGTGACTGTAGTTAATACAGGTTCCCCTAGTTTTCCTGGTGTTTATTTATAACCTGTACATTGTTAACAAAATTAATATGTCATGTTTGCTAATTGGTATACCATGTTAACTAGATTTTTAAGTCAAATTTAAATTTGGTAAGTTATACTTAAGAGTATTTTATTTTGCGTTCTAAGGAACACTAAGACAAGCTACAGTAATATCATCTACTTGTTATATTCAGTGTACTATGTCATCTTACCTGGGTACCAATTTGTGTAAATACCACCAGTTGTAATCGTTTGTCCTGTTGCTTCCCAAACCCAGTGTCCTTCCGTCTGTAGATCATGTCCCCCAAGCCACCAATAATCACTTCCATGATTGTCGATGATGTGTTGAACAGTCTTTTCAAGAAACTGTTGTTTTTCCTTGGAGTCTATAGTGACCAAATGACCACCATCCTTTTTACATTGAGCTTCAGCTGTATTCCAGTCAACCTTGCTAGAACTGAATTTGTAGCAGGAATTAAACATGCTGTTCTTGACATAACCAGCAGGGCAAGCATTATCAAACTTAATTCTCAGATAAGTATCAATTTTCTGACATGTCTCTTGACTTGTACTTGCTGAACTTGCTATTTTAGCTTCAAGAGTGTTCAGTCGTTGGGATACAACAGTTTCCAAAGCTTGAAGTGACAGTTGTTGTTTCTGCATCTCAGCCATCATGGTTTCAATTTTGGCTATAACATTTTCATTTTTACAACAATTTACTGTCTCCCCTGCTGGCCCAGTCTGATCTTGGGAATTGACAAAGGAAAAAGTACATACAAGAACAAATATTTTTAGTTGGCTCATGTTGCTGGTACAAGAGTGCCTTTAATTAAAGAACACCTGATGAAACACCACTTTTAAGCACAAGATAATGATACATGCGATAACATGTACTACACAGCTCATGTTCGTAGTACGAGAGTGACTTTAAGGGAAAGATAAGACAAGGTTGTTTTATGCTTGATTTTATCATTCATCTGGCTATTCCCAGATTGGTATCACTAAAAGTAGGAATGATGATTAATATTCGTAATGTTGATATATTATTAGCTGTTTTAAATGGGGAAAAAATACCTTTTAAATTTAGGTTAAACTAAGATTTGCTATTTATAAAGTATAAACAGGCCCGTCAGACACTTTTTCAAAAGGAGATGCGTTTGTGGTGTTCAGTAATCCAAAAAATTAAAAAAAAAAGGTTGCTGAAATGTCTCCGTGCTGCCAGAAAAAATTGACCAGCAAAAAGAAAAAGGCCATTTCACGTCTTAGTGCTGCCAGAAAAAATTAACAAGCAAAAAAAAAATTTAAAAAAAAACAGAGCTGCCAGGTGCGCTGGTTTTCTTGTCAATTCAAAAGGAAGACGCATTACTATTTCAAAAGGGGGTGTGTTAACATTACATTAATGGTCCTCCCATTTCAAAAGGGGGGTGCGGTATCATTACATATGTTCCTCCCATTTCAAAAGGGGGGTGCGTTCGCACCCAACGCATCCCCCCATCTGACGGGCATGATAAATATAAGTGCATGGAAGACTTGTTTTTAAATTAAAACATAATAAAAAAATAGAATTGTGCAGTTTCTTAGTGGTATAAAAGCATAAGAGGTCATCTTTAATGTTGATCAGTGCTTGTCTGTTTTGAGTACAAGATTTAAATCTCTTATAAAGGTATTCATTATTTGTGTATTTTACCAGAATAAACTATATTTTTATTTTTTCAATTAAGTAAGACAGTAGGTTTTAACTATTATATCAGTGTTTATTACATTCTATCCTTATCTGATAAACATTTTATAAATGCTATTTATTATGGTACACTAGTTCCTGCTATACTTATGTAAACATTAAAAGTGTATTAATTGAGACTGTAACCAGGGACTATTTTTCAAAAGTCCAAAAAGCTTATGAGGGGACAACTTATTTATGTTCACATTATTTTTGAAGTATCTCATGATTCAGGTATCACAATAGGCAAACTAAGAACAAAGTAAATATTTAGACATTAGACAACCCATTTAATAGCAGGTATTTACTTTTGAAGTTATGCATACTGAGGTGCTGTTATATCTTGTAGTTAAATATATTTCTGTGTTGCAGATTTGTTGGCAACCTGCTAAGATTATTGTGCTGCAACAATGAGAAATTCGGACCTCAGATACAAAAGCATGTGAAGGAACTTGTAGGCCATGAGCTGAATCCAGCTGTTTACCCAATATTGTTTGACCAGATTAAAGCTTATGTGGATAAGTTTTTTGATACACAAAGTCAGGTAGGTTTTATATAAATATAACTGTAGTAATGAGGTAATGTGCTATTTAACTAAATAAATGTAATAATCTTGAAAGCCTCAGGTATTTTGTGATCAAAATTATTTCGTTGAGAAGTATTTGTGACTTTCAAATTACAGTTAGTTCATTGATCAAATTGTTAAATGAGTTTATCTTCTCACTATGATTAAGTTGTGAACTGTCAGGTGTTTGAAACAAATAGTCTGGTTGCTCATGAAACTCAACACTGCTCCATCTCTCGGCTGCAAAATAGGTTATATTTTGCTAGAGATTGCCGATAGTAGCATGTTGAAGTGGCTGAAATTAAATGGCCATGTAGCATGAGCCTTTTCTAAAAGATTCTCTGTTGGTAGTAAGTGTAATTTATGACGTTTAGATATTTTCGTACCAAAATTCCTCATTGTATGCTGTAATCATATGTCACACACACTGATATATCAGGAGGTGATTACAGGATTGTGTGAAAGGTACATCTAACAAAAATGGTACTGCCAGACAGTTTTTGTCAAAATTCTAAATACTGTAAACTTATAGTGCATGCAGTAGCAATGGAGTGTATATATTCTGATCCAAATCTATAAAATTATTTAGATTTGAAAAATATAGCCTGGTTAAGAGATGTTGACATAACTTTATGATTGTATTTTAATGAAATACGAAAAGATTTAATTAATTATTATTGCTGAGCTATATAGATTTATCTTTGAAAGTTTATAAGTAATTATGATGTTTTATTTCCTATGTTGTTTTATTTTACAGGTTATCGTTACGGATGTGAATACCCTGTTTATAGAAAATGTCATTTTTATTATGAAGAATGTTCTTGAAAATAAAAGCGACCAACCTTGTGAACATCTTGGAGTAACTAGTATTGAGTTTCTTATGTTAACTATTGTCAGGTATGACTGGTTGATAAGTATTTGATATTCAGTATCTGGATAGCAGAATGTCATTTGTTTTTGGCCAATGAGATAATGTCTATAAATTTTCTTTCAGTTCAAATACAACTCAGCTCCTATTTAATAAATTATTAGGTAATTATTTTGACTTTCCAGACAATCTTAATATATGCAAGTGAAAGCTATGTTGATCTGCAATAATTTGTTTATTTGTATTGAGTATAGTGTGAGTGTATAGTATTGCGAAAAGATTACTCGCAACTTTAATGTGTCCCAATTTTTCAGATATGTAAGGCATTTGGATTCCTCTGTCCATTCTATTCAAATTAAAACCAAACTTTGTCAGCTGGTGCAAGCAGTAAGTAGATTTATTGCTCTATGTTGCTGGTTCATTAATCTGGATGACCAAAAATAATGTGAAAAATTACATCCAAGTGTTCTTGTAGCATACTTGGTAAGAAAATAAGCTGTTGTTTTGAAAGATTTTGTTGGGTAGTGTCTGCAGCCATGCAGTATGATTGTATGTTGATCAACTTAATAACAGTAATGCTGGTTTTATTAAAACTTTAACCAGAAGCTGAGTTCATCATGTTGTAAAGGACAACTAAAACATTCAGAAACTACACAATCAGTGAGACTTACATGTATCTCATAGTAATTGATCATTATTAAATTAAGTAATGTTTGTACCATGATTAGCTAGAAATACTTTTGTAAATTTCAGCTAATCTATTGTTTGTTGTATTAATTTTGAATAGATGATGAATAGAAGAGATGACCTCACCTTCCGCCAAGAAATGAAGTTCAGAAATAAACTCGTGGAATACCTAACTGACTGGATTATGGGCAACTCACATCAGCTCAATGTACAGGGCGAGGTTGCTGCAGTTTCCAGGTATTTATTGTTTGTTTCGATGAATTGAGACTTGTACCTTCGTTAACCACTAAACTTTGTTCACAATTTTTTTCAGCATAAATTATCTTGTCTCCATGAGTTATAATCAGTTCATAAAGAGTCCTAGAGAGCAACCATGAAGTACAGTTCAGCATAAATGAATCCTTATCAGTATACTGTTTATTATTGTTACTTCAATTTTTAAATGTCTTGTAGAGAACTGGACCAGGCCAGCATGGAAGCTGTAGCATCTCTGTTAGCACTTCTGCCCCTCCAACCAGAGGAGAGTGATCGAGGTGACTTGATGGAAGCCAAATCACAGCTGTTTTTAAAGTATGTTTTCTAAGTATTAGGTGTTTTTGATCTCCCAAACTTCTCCACTTCTGTGCTCTATTGGAATTTATGCTAGGTACACTTTGAATTAGAGAGGTGTCCCAATATGACTGTAACAGATTTTTGATATTAGAACAGTTACTGGTATTTACCAAAAGAGACAAATTCAACTTTATTGTTGTGTTCTGTGCTGGCATAATTATCTTATATTTCCGATCTGACATGACGTAGCAGAAAGTAAAGTTTTTATAAGGAAGATATGTGCCAGTTACGTAACTATGTAACAGCAATTTCACAGGCTTAAATGCAAAGTACATTGGTATGGCAAAACTCCATAGTCACATACAGATTTAAAATCAAATAGTTTTACTTCTGTTAATCCCTTTGGTATATCATCATATTATTCTGTTTCAGGTATTTTACTCTATTTATGAATCTTCTGAATGATTGTTCTGAAGAAGCTGACGAGAAAGTTGTTGATCCTAGTCGGAAAAGACCATCGTCTAACTTACAAGCTCTGCGTAACTGTACTGTCCTTGCCATGTCAAATCTTCTCAGTGCTAACATAGATAGTGGCCTTATGCACAGCATAGGTATACTTGTTGTCATCTTGTTCAATTCCCTGCAGCTAGTTTATTACCCAGAAATATGTGTATTTATATGACGGAATTTTATTGAAAGACCAAAAGATTGAAAAAACATCAGCCTTTATTTTCTTGTGTCTGTAACTACAAGAGCACTGAAACAAGTAGTAGTGAAACCATAAAAAATTCAAACGATACCTGGAGTAGTAATACATCTGCCAACAAAAAATTGTGTTAAGAAATAAGAGCTCTTTTGAAATTTTCTGGAAACATGTCCAAATTCCTGATATTATTAAAATGTGGACTTCTCTTACTGTAAAGGTCTTGGATACCACAGAGATCCACAAACAAGAGCTGCATTCATGGAAGTGCTTACGAAAATATTGCAGCAAGGAACAGAATTTGAAACATTAGCTGAAACTGCCTTAGCTGATCGATACGAGAGACTGGTTGAGCTAGTTACAATGATTGGTGATAAAGGCGAACTGCCTATAGCTATGGCTCTTGCTAGTGTCGTATCAACGCAGCATATGGACGAATTAGCTCGAGTCTTCGTCACTTTATTTGATGCTAAACATCTGCTCTATCAACTACTTTGGAATATGTTTTCAAAAGAAGTAAGTTTTTACAATAATTCACTCTCATTTAATGTTAAACATGCTTCTAATGCTACTTTAACCGGTTAAGGTGCTGCTGTTTGTACTCCGAAGCAAAACCAAACTTGTATGTTATTGGTCTATACATTTATCTGCTACCTGATCATTGGTGTCATGAAAAAAAAAAACATCTAAAAAAGTAACTGACTAACATCTTAACATGACTAGTATATATATACACATTATAAATTATTGACCAATAAACAAAAATGGTATATTATTCTATTGTGCACATTACATCAAGCTATATATATCATCTGATTTTTTGTAGGTTGAAATAGCAGATTGTATGCAGACACTGTTCCGTGGCAACAGCTTGGCCAGTAAGATCATGGCGTTCTGTTTTAAAATGTATGGACAAAGTTATCTGAGAGAGCTACTGATTCCACTTATTAATGATATGTTTCTTCTTGACAAGAAAGGCGTCTCCTATGAAGTTGACCCAACTAAGTATGTTTTGTTATGTGTAGCAGTTACTATAAGTACATATTCCCTGTTAGTTTGTGATGCTGAAAGACTTAATTATTGCCACTTGCTGACTGTTGTGATTCTGGTGGATTTTTCCAGGTGTCCAGCTTTTTTAAGCTGAAAAAGTAATTAAAGTAAACTTTCATCAGTAACCTTCTTTCATTACTGTATTGCAAACAATCTTCTAGATCATCCAGATTGTGTCCCAAAGTGTCCCAGATTACACTTGATTCATTTGTAAGAAAATGCACCAAGTATTTTGGGAAAATGTATTCCCCTTGTTTGCACTTGGGACCCATTGGTTCCTAGTACTGTCTCAGAGTCTTGCGATAACATTTAAAAAGGTTGGCAAGTATAATGAATCTGCAAACAAAACAGCTTTGAAAGCTAGAGCCTGCAGCAATTAAATTATGAAAAACATTACATTTCTTGCAGGGTGGATGATTCTGAAAGTATAGAAAACAACAGAAAACATCTGATGATCCAGACTCAGAAATTTTTTAACGCCATTGTTTACTCAGCAGAAAAGTATGTAAAACAATTATTATCAGTATAAATGCTCATGTAATGTTTAATGAAAATGTAATTCAAAAGTAAATTTAGTCAACACCATGTTAGTACAAAGAAAGCTTTCACTCTTGTCACAAGACCCTCATCAGTGCTTCTAACAATGGACATTGTCACTCATTTCCTGCTTAGCTGCAAAGATTATTGAAGGTCTTCTGAGAAGACTTAAAGCTCTCAATGTGCCAAAGTAATATTCAATTATATATTTTGACTAAATTTGTATGTGAAATAATAAAATATTAATATATATTAACTAAATGTTGTCCTGGGGAAATGCTTGTATCAATTTTTTTGTAATGGGAGGCACTTGTGTCGTCACCTGACGAGTTGCTGCTTGATGTCTCGGGTTATATTTGTTCCTATGTTAGATAATTTACCATTTATATGATACGTGTATGATTTTCAGCTTTATTGAAAGCATATGTGTACAATGTAGATATAAATTTCCTTATAAACAGTTCAAACAGATAACAGTAACTTACATTAACTGTTAAAGCTGGCTATCTGTTCACAGAACTGTCTTTTCTTGCAGTAAGATTTAAACTTGGTCTCTAACATATCTGTTGGTAATCATAAACTGTATACACATTATACTGTAACATCAGTGCCCCAGAAAGTGGCTTCTTGATCACCCTCGTCCAAGTGATCGAGAGCCCGGGAGGCACCTCTGTACTGTGTATTCAGCTGAAAAGACGGTGCCTCATGTTAAGGGCCATGTTTTTCCTAGTTGATAGTTAACCATTGCTGAGCAATTTCTCCATGTAGTATATCATCTCAAAATATTTTCGTAGTTTCCTAAAGTAATGGTTCAGGTATGTTGTGTGTGAGAGTTGGAGTAACTTGTGTCAAAAATATAGTAAGTTTTGTTGAATTTAAAAAGAAGTTTAAACTAAATGCATTTCTAGATGATATAGTTCATAGGAAAAAGTTTAGATGTGCAAATACCAGCATAATTATCTATGTGGATAATCACCATACATCATGTATATTAGATTGTTTGCACACTGTGTAGCTGTTGTTTTCAGCCAAACTCGGGCTAAGTTTCCTTCACCCTTGCGTAATGTCCTGTACTGCTATCGAGAAGTGGTCGGCACCCGATTCCCTGATGACTGTATGGTAGCTGTTGGCACAGTAACATTTCTTCGATTCTTCAATCCTGCATTAGGTAATTATCAAATATGCAGTACTCAAGCTCAGAAAATTTGAGACTTAAAAGAATTTCATTTGTGTTATGACTAATAAATTTGTTCATAATAAAAATTGTGATTACATTAAATGTCAATTTTTATTGCAGATGATTACACTTTCTTGCATTGTAAGCATATAGCAATACAGTTTACATAACACTTAATGATATATGAAATTCTTAAAGTCTCTGATTCGCTGATCTTTTTGTTGACATCTTGTTCAAACATATTTAACTGAATTTTACACTACAGGTTTCCAGTTAAGCTCAACAGTATGTGTTTGTGCCTATACCAGGTGGTGATTCAAAGATTTCAGCAAAGTCCTGTTGAAGCCGTATGGACAGTCATTGGCACTGTTATATTCCTGAGATTTATTAACCCAGCGCTAGGTAACTTTCTGTGCCTCCTCAGTGTTTCACGTATTTAGATCAGTTTGATTACGTTTTGTTGCATTTATTTTTTTTTTGGAGGGGGGGCAGTTGGAAGGCATCCTCTTCTCATTCAAAAAACAACCATTTATATTTATTCAGATAAGATTCTTTGTAGCTTTCATTTGTAAATTCATTTTTAACCTTCTAACGATGTAAATCAATATTAATTGGTTGAATCATAGTGCTGTCACATGTTCACTTGATTCTTACTTATTTCGTGGCTGTTCCATTAAAATTGCTACGGACAGAACCAATAAAGTTTCTGGCACATTGCCTTCAGTATGCTATGATGCATAAATATCGCAAGTGATTTGCTGACGATCTGCTTGCTGCATATCCAAAATTGTTACAATGTTAAGTCAAATTTTTGCTGCATTTAGTATTAATTAAAAAGTGCACAATTTTTCACCTCGCTGCTGAACTACTAGTATTATCCGCACTTGTTTACTTTTTATACCGGTTTTGTTTACAAGTGTTGCCTATTTCTGTTTTGCTTTAGAATTTGTTCCAAGCATTTCTTGTTGTACCATAGATAGGTGGATTTTGTAGAAATTGCGGTTTTTATAAACAAAGCTATTAGTACTTCCACACCATGCGGAACACGTAGATTTATACTCATTTTTTAAGCACTTTAATGCGTGATGTAACACCGCTTGGAGACACATGTACAATTTGTTAGATGGCACTATATTTCTATCTTTGACATGTTCAGATGTCAAACAGTAGCATGGCACTGTTACAAATAGTTCTTCTTTTTAAATTCAAAAAAAAGCACGTCATTGTCACTGTTGGATGCTTGAATAAGTATCTTGATTGGTATTTGTAAAATTAAATTGATTTTTTCCATTTTTAGCATGATCAAAATCAACGTCACATTACAACTTTTGAGTTGTGCCATTTTACCTTAGTTGCTACTGTTTTTGAAAGGCCTCAGTTTTACAAAGTATCTACATCAGTACATTTTGTTTTAAAATCTTTTTAAGATCTATTTTATGAATCAAATTTGTTTGTTATCAGTTTTCCAAATAATCAGTCATAACTCGATAACATTGTTCTTGCACACGTAGTTGGTAAAAGTTCACTAAACTCGGATTTTGTTAATTTTGGTAGTATACCCACAATGTGGTTATTATTTCTGCAGTCGGTCTGTGTTGTACTAATAGCATAGAAGCTGTGTTGTTCCAAAATGGATGTCTATGTAGTTACACCCTGTTTAACATTTAGCACTAAAATGATGTGAATCTATTAGTGCAGGCCTTAGGGATGTTTGTAACGTGTTGTTGGCAGTTGTTCTGTATTGCTAAACACAATGTATAGTATATATGGTATTGTATGGACCTCCAGACAAGAGTTGTGGATGGTTTTCTGGTAATTATGAATTTGTGGGCAGGTCCCAGAATGTTTAATTGTAGCCAACATGCTAACAGACTGTAATTAACAGTAATATGGGTTGCCTTTGTGCTAGGTAATATGCATACTGGTGACTTGGTGAAATTAGGAACTGCCCTGGATGCTGTACTACTAAATTGTCACTAGATATTCAAAGGAGTTGCGTTAATTTACCTAGTTCAAAGAGGCTTTACAGTTAATAGTATAATTGGATTTATGTATATTTTGCATAATGTACCTTGTTGATTGTCTGTTTTCAGTGCATAGTCCATACCCTTTAATTTGCCAGATTTTTTTTTGTAGGTACCTGGCGCTTTTACAACCTTTTTGTTTCTTTGTAAATTTAGAAGTCTCCCTATATTTATGCTTTTTTATTTTTAATGCGTCTTTTGTGGAGAATTTTGATTATGTCATTCCCAGTACTTTACCATCAATGAGATGTCAGTATGTTGATCTATGTTGTTCTGCTGAATACATTTATTCAATGAACATAGAAACCTTGTTCTTAAAAAAGCAGTTTGAGCCATAGATTTTTAAAAAGAAACATTTGCTAAGCCTTCTGTTTCAGTATTTTTTCTGGTTAACATTCTTCCCAAAAACAAAGATCTTTTTAATGTAAAACTTCTACATTTCAGTGTCACCTTATGAGTCTCATATTATCAATTCCGAACCAACTCCAAGAATGAAGCGTGGATTAACTCTGATGTGCAAAATATTACAAAATATTGCCAACCATGTCCTTTTTACCAAAGAACAGCATATGCGTCCTTTTAATGACTTCCTAAAGACAAATTTTGAAGCTGGGAGAGTGTAAGTAGATAATTTCTCAGCAAATATCAGCATCATTGACACATCTAATTAATATATAATGATAGTTGTTCATTTTCATGTATATACGTTATGCAAATATAATTGCATGAATAACTGTACACTTTGGCGACATAGTTCTTGAAGGTATTGGGTTTGTATCTTACTGGACCTTGGATACATGTAGCTTGATGTTAGGCTGAATTTTATTGTTTCTTTGATTATTAACCAAATTTAACACTGCAGATTTCCAGTTAGCTCATCAGTACGTGTTTGATACCATATGGTGATTCAAAGATGTGATGTATTATTACCTAAGTTGTATGAATAATTAGGAAATGTACATAATACTCTTTCTTTTAGCTTTTTCACTAAAATTGCTTCAGACTGTGAAGCCATGGACAGTAGTAACCACAGTCAGTTATCATACATCAGTGATGGCAATGTTCTGGCATTACATCGTCTACTCTGGATTAATCAAGAAAAAATTGGAGAATATTTATCCAGTAGCAGGTACCGTAAATAATATTGACTTTTATCACCAGCATATATTGCTTTTCTCTGATGGAATATGCTTTGATACTTAATGTGTAACGGTTTTTAAAGATACATATTAAGTTTGCATAATACTACATTAATGTGCAGCTTTTGAGGTATGTCTCATAAAAGATTGCATGACATATAAATATCAAGGTCTTAATTTCTTAATAGGGATCATAAAGCTGTAGGACGGCGACCTTTTGACAAGATGGCTACCTTACTGGCTTATTTGGGTCCCCCAGAACACAGACCATTGGACCTGCAGTAAGTGAAATGTCATAAATGCATTTTATGTTTTTGTTTGTAACTCTCATGCATTCCTGGCTTGGAACAGTTTTTACTGATCACTGGCAACATGTTCAGCATGAACATTTTAGGTAAATCTGTGAGTGGCAGACTATGACTGATATAATTGTGGAATCCATTATTCTACTGCATAAACTAAGTCCATGCTTTTGTTTACCTGTTAGGTGGAGTAGTGATATGATGAGTACTAAGTTTGAGGAGATAATGTCGAAGCACAATGTTCATGAGAAAGACGAGTTTAAATCTCTGCAGAATCTCACTATATTTTATCAAGCTGGTTGTAGTAAAGCTGGAAATCCTGTTTTTTATTATATTGCAAGAAGATACAAGTAAGGGATTTAATAATTGTAGACATTACAGGGCACTTGTTACTGTCCGAAATTAACTGTTGGTGAATAAAAATTTGCTGTGTCGTTACTTTACACTTAACTGTGACTTCAGAAATGATGACATGCAAGCTGACTGTGTAAATTTAAGGTTGTCAAGTGGCTTACTTGGATACCATTATTTGCAAAATAGCAAATCTGAAGCTTGTGACAAATTGATGTACAAACCATATTCAAGAAGGCGCATCATATTTATTGAAACTTTTTTTCTACTTTTTATGACACATCTTTAGAGAAATCTTGTTTCATTGGTTCCCTAGTTGGTTAGATATTTAATAATATTGAAAAAACATGTGATCGATGCCTAATGCTGTTTTGGCATATTGTAATAGTCTACCAGTAGCTTTTATTTGAGCACCTTAGGAAATATATTTTGTACAATCATGGTTTATTTGTTTTTCTATAGGGTTGGAGAAGTTAATGGAGATTTGCTCATATATCATGTATTATTGACTCTGAAGCCTTATTATCACAAACCATTTGAACTTGTGATAGATTTTACACACACCTGTGCTGACAACAGATTTAGGGTATGTCAGTGGTAGTCTACACATATCATGTGTTACATGTTGTATGAGCTCAACGCCTTCAATCACGAGGTTACGGAGTAAAAATGGATTTATTATAAATGGAAAATCCATGCACAAGACAGTAGTGTTTTTCTACTTTCTCATACTAAGCTTTTCAGTAATAAGAAATTTCATAGATTTACACGTGTGTCAGGTTTCATAATTTAATAAATTATTTTGGGAAAAAAATGTTAGAATAAAGTGGTGGGTGAGTGTGGCATAGCACTACACTATGTCATTTGGAGAGAATACTGAAAATTTATGCATTTTACTTTCTGGCTTCAGACTGACTTTTTATCCAAGTGGTTTGTTGTAATGCCTGATGTTGTTTACCAGAATATTATGTGTGCCTATATCTACAACTGCAACTCGTGGGTACGAGAATATACTAAGTATCATGAAAGAATTCTGTTGACACTTCGGGTAAGTATCCCAAAATGACATTTCTAGCAGCTACTAAAATTACAGTTGCTTTCTGATACAGTCCTTTTATTCCGCTATGCACAGCTTAGAACATACATACTAACCTTTGTACAAAGGTCGTTGTCAATAAAAACCAGTTAAATTATGCTCCACTGGTACATCATCCTATATATAGCTTCCTTGGGACAGGTTTGACTGTCCTTTCAAGTAAATTGTTGTAAAAGATGTTATAATATTGAGATATGCAGCACCACTTGTTTTGGCTGGTTTTATTCGGAAGTGCCATTTTTAAATGAAAGCGATTACTTTGAGAATACTATCTCATTTTTTTCTTGTTCTGCTTTGATGATGAGCAAAACATCGTGACATCAGGTGTCATACATGATATCCCAAAATTTAAATCTTGATTTCCTATATTTGTATGTAGCCTCACTAGTTAGTGAACAAATAAATGACATGAAAATGTTTAACTTTTCTTGAAAAATTCTCAAATTCTATTTTCAGGGCAACCGTAAAATTGTCTTCATTGATAACCCATCAAAGCTTAATGAATTCATAGATCCTGATCAGCAGAAGCTACCTGGTGTAACTCTGTCCCTGGAAGAAGATTTGAAAGCCTTTAACAATGCCCTCAAACTTTCACACAAAGATACCAGGGTTGCAATTAAGGTGGGTATTGCTGAAACTTTCACACGAAGATTCAGAGTTGTTATTAAGGTGGGTATTTTTTAAATAACAGAAGGAAAACTGATCTTCATGTCTCGTATGTTGTCTTGATTTTCCTCTGGTAGACGGAATTTGATGATACAAACATTTCTCTAAATAGTCTTTTCTTTGCCTTGTATTTATGTAGAAGCAAACTTTATCTTAAAGTAAAATATTCAATTATTTTAATTATTATTCATATTGATTTTAGTATGAATTTGTTGTTGTCTTGCATAGTTTTATTCAAATACAGTTTAACCTGCTATAAAGGTTACCTGACTACAAAGGTCAGTGCAGATATGTCTAATTGGTGAATACACCAACCTGTATATATAAATCTGCCTGCTTATAAATGCCAGTTTCGTAGTTCCCTTAGGTTGCCTTTACTTAAAAACAATAAACTAGCATTCAGTTTGGTATGGAAAGCCATCGGGGTCACAACTTCTTCAGCGTGGTATACATATTTGGTCTGATGACCGCAGCTATAAGCCAGAAACCAGTCCTGGGATAGTTTAGACCAGCTTGCCCACCGCCTCTCAGACCGCTCCACTAAATGAATGAAGAATTAATCGAATATATATTTTTATTTAAAATAAAAAATCAACAAGTACACATCAACAA
>JAOXYB010030920.1:4231-14711 GCA_028565635.1 Phoronis ovalis
TTTGTATTCACCCTTGGTTTGTATATTTCTGGTTTAGTTACCCAACTTCTTTTGTTAACCATTTGTAGTAATGCTGGTGGCATCAACTTACTGGCAGCTATATCGCTTGTCAGAAGTGCTGCATTTGACGTTTTATTCATCGCCCGTCAACCATTTCAGTTATGGCTATATTAGCTAAGTTATCTTGTTTCCGATTGGCTTAGTACCAAAACTGCCAAGCACTTTTAATAAAGGTAATAATTTTGTTATATTAAAAAAGTATACTGTACAAAGTATAATCATAGCCGTAATACCTGATTTCCAGTTTTTGTCTCCTCAGGCCAAGACTTTGCGTCTTTCGCGAGCCAGCGCAATCAAAGAGGCTGATGATTTGAAACAAATGAATGAACAACTTCAGGCTGATATCAGTTTAGCCAGTCAAAGGTTGAGAATGAATAAGCAAAATATACAGGTAATCATGTCTTTATTTCAAAAACTGTATTTACATGCTATATTCAGCATGAGCTGATACTCAATTCTTACATGTTTTGTGTACTATGTAATCAACAGTACTAATACTCTGTTCTATAGTTTATGTATTATGAAACTCAGTTGAAGATCAATCAGAATTAATATCCATTATTTGAAGTAAAAAGATGGAGTCTCTGTTGTGTGCGAGTATTCCAAGCATGAGCAGATGATGCAGATTGTGTGCGAGTATTCCAAGCATGAGAAGATGATGCAGATTGTGCGAGTATTCCAAGCATGAGCAGATGATGCAGATTGCGTTGTTTTTTTTGTTTCAGAGATTAACAAGTGAAGTGGAAAAACTACAGTTTGATAAAGCTGAAATAGAGAGACGGTTAGTTAATATTCCTGAAAGAGAGCACGATCAAAAAATAGAGCAGAGAATGAAGGTTTGTGCAATACTTGAAATATTTGCTTGGTCCTCATAAAAAAAATGTAGGTACGTTTGGTCTTGAAATTCAACAATTTCCAGTGATTTCAAGGTTTCACCTAAACTGATGAAATTTCAGTTTCTGCAATCAGTGCATTTAGCTCCAGAATTTTATGATGCTACCAGTGCACAATATTGTAATTTCTTGAAATTTCGTGCTTGCTACATTTCATTCTGCCCTTCTCATATTCACGAACCATGTTTAAAATTCAAAAATGTTTACAATAACATATGTTTCACTTCGTTTTACACCGTTATCCATTTCAAGAAAACAACATATTGAAAGTTTTGTATCAAATCTTACATACATAGGATTGGTTGATGTAGAAATATTGTTTTGTAAAACAACAAAGTGATAAATATAATGATAAGTGCAAATTAAGTACTACAGAATTCCATGTAGTTAATACTTGTAAGTAATTGAATTTTTATTTTTAGATGTCGCATTCTGAGGCTGCTCGGCAGTCAGCTGTAAACAGAGCACTAAGAGAAGAGAACACTGCTCTAGAAGAACAAATATGCAATTTGAGAGACAAGTACGTATTCATTTATTTCTCACTCAGATTCAAACTTCCAAGAATATATAACTTCACTTACTTTGTGATAAAAAGACATACTTATCTGCTGTTAAAGAAGTCATATAGGATGCCCATTTGTTGATTAAAATAAACGTATCTACACTTAAATATAAATTTGCTGCCTTTGTGACTTCAGTACTGATGGATACTTGCAATATTGGAACTTTATTTTGAAAGGGAAATAACAGTATAGATTACAACAGTTTTGTAGTTTTGTTTTATCTGCTCTTGTTGACCCAGCGCATTTGCTTCTCAACATCTAAAATTTTCCATATTATATTTTTTTAATCTTATATCTTCTTGCAGTATTTATTATTTATTTTGTGTAAGGGTTAAACAACACATAAATGTTGCCTTACACTAGGAGGTTAATGCTAATAATGAAGTTTGCTGTGGTATATGGTATTATAAAATTAAAATGTGCTTTTAAAATCTTAAAGAGAAAAGATTTAGTTATGCGTCTATCAACTTTCCAGTGTACTCTTGGACTTGTCTATGAGCTGGAAATCTAAGAATGTTTTTACCTATAAATGAATGTTTATTTATAAATAAATGAATAGTATACTGTGGGTGTACTTGTTAGCTTTGTCTTACAGAATTGGTCGTCTTGACAGAGATAATAGTCAAAAGAGAACACTACTGGAGGACTTGAGACTGAAGATAAAGATGGCCAATGAAAATACTCGCTCAGACGTTCTCACAATGGTAAGAATAATGGGCTAACTGTATAATCAGCAATCTCCATATTTGTCGTTTTGATACAGTTTTAGTTCGTTTCATTTTAAAATGTATGTAAACACAAACAAAATTGTATATAAAATTGAGAGTTTTTTCATAGGATGAAATGGAGTTGAAGATTAGAACATTAACAGAACAGAATGACAGAGTCAAAGCTTTTGTAAGTATTTATAATTACTGTAGCATTCTAAAAAATCATCAAATCATAAAGTTTGGAAAGACAGTTTTTAGCTTATGCAACAAACTTTGACTGATATTTGATATATTTCATAATATTAAAGATCTTTAAATTAACTTTTTCTGTTACTGAACTGTTCAGCCAGTAAAAAGAATGTTGCATGTACTTTATATTAGATACTGTACTGTTTTTAGGGTAAATCTGTTGAGAGACGACTTCAAGTCGTATCTAAAGAAAAGAATGAGTATGAGGCAATGCATATGAAAACATCAATGGAACTGGAAAAGAAGGTGTGTGTAACTAAAAAAGTACATACTATTATACAAAATCTGAAATTATTGCTAAAAAAACTCCATTTGATTTATGCCACAGCTTTACTCTTCATACATCTAAGTGTAAAGGACAGATAACGTGCACAATGCACGCACAATAGGTTAAAGATAGCATAAAATTATAAGGATGTTAAGGAAAAATACATTTGGCAAAGCATGCATTTTATGACATGATAATAGTAAAAAAATTAAGTATTTTCATTCTGATGTGTACAATTGTGCTTGTTAAAATTAGCAAATAATTTAAAGTGAATAATTTTGTAAAATTTGTTTTGTAGGGTTGATTCTACTTAATTCCAGCTTTTGCAATGTTCTGGTGACATTATTTAAAATTATCTTTTGTTGAATAATTTCCTGAATTAATTCATTTCTGTCTTTAGACCAAGCTTTTATCTCAATGTCAAACAAAAAAGGCACAGCTAGAAACTGCTGTTGCAGATGTTGAAAGAACTGCTCGTCAAGAATTACATGGACTAGCCAATCAGAGTGAAGCCGCAGTGGAAGCTGCTCAAATAAAGCTACAACTCGCACAGATGGCCCTACATGAATATCAAAATTTTGTGAAGGTATTTTTGACATAGCTCGTTCTTACATAAATGACGTAAGTTTGAATACAAGTTAAGTGTAGACTTTACGGGTATCTGAGTAATCTGTTTTAAGTGCCGCTGCATTTATGGACTTTCTACTTGTATTATTAGGTAGTAAAACGCTTTATTAAGAAAAAATTGCAACACATTTTAAGCCTGCTTTCATTGTTATAAAATGAATAATTTGGGTAATCAAATTTTACGGTTTTAACTTTAAATCATAAGTGCTTCTCTCTACAGAATATTTTATATAAACGCTCATATATTTGTGGATGGTACTAAAATATATGGTCACCAGGCAGTAACCATTTATTTTGCTTGGATTCCTACAGGCATTAGCATTTGAGGTGGTGCGAGGTGTAACAACTGCTCGGAATCTAGTCAGGCAGCAGAAGGGACACGCTATGGCCCAATCCAAAGCTCAGAAATCTATGGCCAAAGCACAGTATATGGCAAGAAATATACTCAATATAAACCAAGATGAACTTGAAGATATCATGTCAGATGATGGACAGATTGCTGCTGCTGCTGAGGTATGATTGTACATTCATGTACAATATTTACTGGAGTGAAGTATTATATATAATAATTATTATGGAACTTAAACGTAGATTTGCAACATGTTGCAAACAATAAATAAGGAAAATATGTGATGCCAACTGGTCAGGTTGTAGCTTACAAGGTTGTATTCTTGGTCAATACAGACTGGCTAAAAATATAAAAATACACCGTTTTATTGTCTTTTTAAGGATCTATTTATGTTTAAAAGTGAAATTTTGAATCTTTACTGTATAACTCTGTCTTAATTTTACTTTTAACCCCAACTATTAGAATTTAAAAAACTTTTAAAATATTTTAGTAACAAAAAGGGAATGAATCTGACTCATCTTTTGATTGCAGACAAATCTTTTAACCTTTTTATGAGTCTAGGATGTCACTAGATATTCTTGCTGAAAACAGGGTGCAGCCCCTGTGTTTTATAATAAACGAGGCAAGTAAATGAGTATGAATTCTTTATTGGTTTTGAACTGAGCAAAGTTTTTACTGATATTCTTTCAGGACTTGGAGAATGAAAGTCACAAGAAAAAAGAAAAGAAATGGAATAAAAAGTGGGAACGTCTAATTGCAACCAAGGTTAGTTCATTAGACAAGAAGTTAACTCTATTTGCATGTCTTACCTGTGTGCCTGATGGCGCTTGAATTATGAAGGATATGAATTGATAAAGTAACTGTGAGAAACATTTATTATTTGACCAACTTTCATTTGAAAATTTTAATGAAGATGACTCAAATATCAGTCATAACTCCTGTTCAATTAAAACAAAAACAAGTACAGATAGTGGATGTCTTGTCTTACAGAGCATGGGACCACAATTTTATTCATATCGTGTATTTCAAACATTACATCCAGTGCAATGATCTATTGCAGTGGCTATAATTTTGTGTTTTTTAGAAAGAGTTATTTTTTGATAAATAAAGTTGTCATTCCTCTATTGTTCTAAATGTATGTACATGCTACTAATGTGAAGATGTGTACAAAGAGAGGTTGATTTTGTATTTTTTACCACTTTATTTCAGAAGGAGTTTGCTTTACCCTTGGTGGAGTTGATGATGCAGAAAGTTGATGAACGAGTACAGCTGTTAGACAGACTAAAGATGATATGATCCAGAAATTGCAACAGCTGGGGAAATGTTTGATTCTAAAATGTTGCCAGCCTTGTTGCTGAGTTACAATGATTCTAAAGTGTACTTTTTCTAAAAGAGCCACAGACATGTTTGATCAAGCGCTAGTTATGATTGTGTTTGAACATGTTGGTCTAAGTTCATTGTGTAATGGAATGGGGTGGTGGTCCTTCAGCTGAAGCCAAAGAATGACCAGAGTATAATTTAAAGCAAAGTGACATTTTTTGAATGCCTTTGGTCTAAGTTTCATGTCTAGGGTTGTTAGCCATATGGGCCTGTTTAAGGTGTTGGCACTTTTATGACTTTTGTTACTGACTCACAAAAAATAACCAGACCAACAGTACAAGTAACATTTCAAATATTTTTTTTATCAAGATTTTACCATCCCAAGCCAGTTATGCCAACTGGTCAGAAGATGTAGTGTTAGAAGCAAGGGGAAATGTTTACATTTTGTTACAAGCATCCAAATTTTTGCATCAACATAGAATTTGATAGATTATTGTGGATATGGACTTACTCCTCAATTTTCCGATTGCCAAATCCAAGATGGCTGTGAAATGGTAATCCCAGACGTGCCTTAACAAAGTGATATTATGGCAGTATTCAAATGAAAAAACCTTGTATGTAAATCTACGTTAAACTCACCATATCTTAGTGTGGGTGAAGATGGCAAAAGCTACTAAAAACCCCAATTTTCAGTCAAGTGACCCCACACTATTAAGGTTTTCATTAATACCCATTTTGATCAGTGTTGCTAAGTCGGCAATAATCATAGCAGTCTAAGCTCAAATAGGTCTAGTTACCAATGTGTTAAACTAATTTAGAAATGTGAGTTGGGACCAGAAATATTCAAAAATGTCAATTAGTTTTTATTCCAGGTTCATTTTTTGACATTGATCAAAGGATTAGTACGGAAATGATTGTAAAGTGTCTTTGTAATTTGAAATAAATGTACATATTTAATTCTATTTATTTTCAAATTTTGTATATTTTGTTTAATACTGTACAGTTTTAATATTATATAAAATTATAAATATAGTTTAAAATCTGGAAGACAATTTTTGAGCTATTCTCTAGAGTACCTTCTCGTGACTTAAATGAGATATTAAATGCTAACATTACAGGACGTGACGTAAACAGCTTCAAAATAGAAAATATATTGTACTTAAACTGAACCAAAAAATGTACTGTATTTGAACTGACCTATCCATTTCATGTTGTCCCGTGACATACTATGCATACAAAGATGCCAAACAACAGAAGGAATTATTTCATTCACATCACAATATGTTCTGATATATGTTAAAACAAAACATTACCTAGACAATGTTAACATTTTAAAATTTACTTCAGGGACTGCTAAAAGAAGAATTGGCAAACAAAATATGCATAAAACATAAACCCAACAGACGACACATGTGTAATGAACAGAATAGATTTATGTTGGATGTCAACATTCAATTTTTCGTATCTCACTAGCGAGGGACTGGAGTTGAAGATTATTTGCTGGACTTGAGACAACTATCACCTATAGAGATTGTCAGATGGTCGAGGTCTGAGGTTTGGATGCCTACGAGAAAGGTTTGGGGTACGATATTGCGAGTTTTTCCTGAAAACAAACAAAATACTATTACACAAGTGCAAACTGATTACATAGTCAGCAAACTGATTACATAGTCAGCAAACTGATTACATAGTCAGCAAACTGATTACATAGTCAGTTTATTTATTTACAGACAACAGGCTTACTTTACACTGAATAATTTAATATCGATATACTGTAAATTCTTCTTCTTAAAACTTATTACTGACATAAATAAATCCTATGTGAACTCTTATCCCAGGAGTAATGCTTGGCATGATGTTGCTGTAGGACTTACCCTGAATCTTGCCCTGTGGGAGATGTTCTGTATGATCGCCGTTTGGGACTGTCAATTGGCTCTTTTAACATACTATATGAAGGATCGGTGTCCTCGCTGAAAGTAAGAAAAGACATCTTGTGATATGTATTCAGACAAAACAAGTCTCAAGAACACAACAGAAGATACAGCTCTAAAACAATAATGGTATTACATTTAGTAATGATTCAACATATTTTAAAATGCAATTGCTACAGAACTACGATACATATAATGGTAGATCTACCATGATCATGATTATATGTGTGATAGCACTTGCCACCTTAAAATGTAACACGTAACTAGAAGTGTAAACAAGAGTTCTGAATGACACATCAGTATTTCTGCAACTATATTTACATTAATGGTGCAAATTGATCTCTGTGGTCTCTGTCATCTGTCATGCTGCTGATTGATCTCCCCCTGAATGACGGCACCTGCAAATATTACCAGAATTACAATAAATCAAAAACAACAGCTTTTTAGTACGGCTACTAATACATTAATATCATAATTGCACTTCTTAAATATGTAGATATCAGATATTTTTCAGCGTTCTGCATTACATGTATAGGTAATACATTTATTTTATTGTAATACTGACATTGAATCTTGTGTAACAGATAAAGCTCGACAGTTAATTTAGTCGAGATCAGGAAACATTAACAAGATTACCACAATAAATAATGTTGAAATTCAATAAGATACACACAGTCTGAATAAATCCATCCGTTCATGTTCCGTGCATTCTCAACTAACATTTGGGCTTAACCATAGTCAACTTTAGTTTATTATCTCACAAGTAGAAGAACAATATTCTCTTGATTTATACATAGTGCCCAAGCAATACTCGGGCACTGTATACATTATGTATATACGAATCAAGAGACTATCATTCTTCTGCTTTTCGAGATAATAAATGAAAATTGACTGTCAATGGTTAGTTGAGAAGGCACAGAACACTAAAAGATGGATTTAATCAGACTGAGATGCACCTAACAGTGTATTCAAGTTGTCTGTTAAATGTCCACTCACATCTTCCTCATATTCTCTCTTGCAGGCTGCACTTAATTCCTTCTTCAGTGTGTTAACGTGACGTTTGTGAGACTCAATTTCATCCTTAAGGGCAGCCATTTTTGAAAATGTTTGCTGTTGAGCATCCACAAAACTGCCAATCAGACTTTGGAAAGCAACCAGTTCTGGTCCTAACTTTCCTGTGTCTGTCGGTAATAGCTCGGAAGACAGCAAAATTTTTGATAATGAAAAATCTCGCCCTGTACCAAAGTCCTTGCTGAGACCTATCTCCTTTTTCGCTCTATCAAATGCACTCTGAACTGTTTGAATATAATTGGCTAGAATGTCTTTGTCTCTAAAAAAGAGAATATACAAATACTTATGTAGCTGTGTAGCTTTCGTTGGGACCAGTTTTTTCTTTTTTTTAGATAGTTTCCACTGTTGCTTCAATAGAAAATTCTCCCGAAAAACCCTCTCTCTAGGTAAAAATATATAAGGTATAAGCAATGGCATACATACATACAAAAGCAATGGCATGAGACTGATCAACTCAGCATTATCAATCAGTCAGCTAGTCTATGCTACTAACTGGACAGCTGTAGTTATACCTATATTATAGCGAGGCAGACAACCCAGCAGCTGAAGGGACCTTGTTATCATATGTATAAATAGTAGCAAAGCAAGTACTGTAATTAATTGTACACTGATATACATAATTAATTAAAGTTCATCATAACTAAAATCTAATGCAGCCTGTATGACTTACTTAGATGCTGTTCTCAGTGCCTTCTCTGCATCATAAACATTGTCTTCCAGGCTTTTTTTCTCCATCTCCAGTTGACCAATGCGATGATCCAGTGTCTTCAAGATTTGTTCTTTTCTACGAACTTCTAATTTGGCATCAGATAAGCCCTATAGATTCATGAAATAAAAGTGAAAATGAGCATTTTCATTGACATCACTAAAGTAACTACATATTTGGATTCTTATTAATTTTGATTGTCTTTGTATATAGCCTCCTTGACTACAAGAACAGAGCATTTTTTGTCAAAATACTGGAATCCTCTTGATTTACCTAAGTAAAAAATCTCTCAAGGCTAAGCTATAGCCTCATTGCTGTTTTAAACAAAAATTATAACATTTTTGCTCTGTCACAGTGGTGAAATGTGTGAAATTTAATTAGCATTTAATATCACCTTATAAATATCATTAGGTAATCTCATGGGAAAAAATAATAGGTCTACAAAAATCCATTGCTAATCACTACCAATCTCTGTAAAATTTTGTGTCTTGGAGCTATTTCTTAGAATTACCTGAACAGCTTCAGACAGGGTGTGATCTTTCTCAGCACCCTCTGATGCTTTTGTATCTATACGACGACTGAGCTGATGCAGCTGATTACTTTGTTCATTCAACAGTTGCTGTGCCTGTTGTTCACGTTTTAGTGCTGCTTCAAGCTCTTGACAAACACTTTCAAAACGCTTCACTTCCACTAGGTTTTTTCGCTAGAAAACAAATTGATAATGAAACTAAAGATGACATTGTCTGCTTAACAGGAGATGTAGCAAATTAGTGTCAAATGGAAAATTCTTGAATGCTATCATCAAAGACGTTCTGAAAAGGTCTCAAAACAAACCTATTACAGGCACACTTATTAGGTGTAGTATTTTCAAAATGAGTACATAATAGTAAGTATATAACAGAAATTACAACTATTTCCTATATGACTAACTACATTAAATAAACCTGAAACTGGTCTCGTTCTTCAAGCTGAGGCTACAGTTAGAAACCAACACCGAGTTAATATCTTACTTCATTTCTGAAGTTTTTGTTTTCCTCCATTTGCCGACCCAGCTGTACCCTATCTTGCTGCAGTTCATCATTATCTTGTTTGACTTCATTGAGTTCTACTCTTAAGTTCCGTCTATCCACTTCAGCAGCATGAAGCCTCTGTGTAAATTCTAACAAGTGGTGTTGTAGGGATGACATTGTTTGCTACAGTAAGGTAGACAGAACATTAAAATCATTCAGAAAAACAACTCGTAATGAATGAACAAAACAGTTAGAATAGGGACGGAATTCTATAAAATATTAAAATTTAGTGTAATTATCATCCAAACGAAATACAGTTAAGAAGTGAATACTATTGAAACTACTATATCAATGAACTTTGCAACAACCAAAGTTACTTAATATAAAAAAAACAATAAAATGTGAGAAGATCTCTGTGCATGCCCCTTACGAAAATGTTCTATAGAATTCTATAGAGCTTCCATAGAGCTCTATAGAAATTCTATAGAGCATATATTATAGTTCGGAGAGTAAACATTCAGTTGTACCTATATGAAAAACACTTTTGGGATTTAATACATTTTTTTAATTAGTGCATTAAGCAATTAATAAATTAATTAGTTTAATTTTTTTATTAGGAATTGCTCAGTTATGGTAAACTAACAAATTTAGCTTTATAATTATTAAACTGATAAATATTCATAAGCATCAAAATCAGCAGTGTCAAAATGTTATAACCATTTC
>JAOXYB010030942.1:0-14710 GCA_028565635.1 Phoronis ovalis
TTATATATTAATTGCGATAACTGTAGCGTTGTCGACTTTTAAATATTATCAAATTTTTTTACCAATATATCGACCAATATATATATATATATATATATATATATATATATTGGTCGACTTCACTTGATTCTGTTGATTGACTTGGCATTTTAAACAGTTGCGTGCATTGGCTTTCATTGGGCTTCTATAGCCAGATTCATGGCTTGCAAGAATAGCTAGATCTGAGAACCAAAAGGAATCCTAGTTCCTGTGTCTCAATTTGTATCATCTCGGAAGAAAAGTAGCCTGACATTGTATACAATAATAATAAGAATACAAAAACTTATCACGTTTTTTAGGCATAAATCATTCCTTTTTTAGTAACTTATGTTTAATATTAGGACCAACCTTCCCTTGGGTTAACTAGTATTTCCTGCTGGAAATTGGGGTGATAAATAGTTAAAGTGTGACAGAAATGATAAAGAATATGGGATCACAAGATAGCCTGGGAGATAAAAACAGTGTTTCCCGCAAATTTGTTTGACTAGACTTATAAAAACACATAAATTTCATTAAATAGGCCAATAGCATTCTGACAACAACATAAGATCTTCAGTTCAACAAAGACCAGATATATTTTACATAATCAAGAAAAATAGTTATAATACATTGATTTAATGATTTCAGTTCAATATATCGATATTGAATCATGTTCAGTGAGCCTGATCATCTGATTGGAGTGATGGGTCCTGTAATCTGTATAGCCTATACGCTATAGGCTGCTCCTTTTCTATTGAGTATTCACAAACAACATTTCACAGATAATCGAAAATAAAGATATGTTGACTGCGAATAAAAAATACGAAGTTATACGTGAGTTTTTACACAACATACAGGTTTTACTCAAACTTTACTTACCGGATTTTCCTGTCACCTCCGTCCGAGTTGATCCCGCTGTCAAATGTGATGTTGATATTAGGTCAAGTCATCTGCGCATGTCTGACAGTCACTTCCGTACACATGTATTTTACACTTAGATAGATACCATTTATTTAACGTCAGGTTTACATATACAATGAGAAACACTAGCCGTGTGCTAATTTCACTGACTTGGTGAGCAGTTGTGCATAACTTAGTGTAATCTAGGATATATAAAAATCTAAGAGTTTTATATATCCTAGGTGTAATGGATTTACCATTTAAAAATGAAATAAATAGCAAACAGAGCTACTGTGCATGTACTGGGACGAGAGATACAAATGTGAAGATGCGTATGAGTGGTTATGCAGTTATTGAGTTATTCTGATGTCAGAGATATTTTGAAAAAACACATAGAAGCAGATGACAGAATTCTTGTGTTGGGCAAGTCTGACTAAATTAGTAAATTATTAAATATGTCGGCAAGACGAACATTAGTACTCCTGGCTACATGTTCCCTGGTACATGAATCTACTAGTACTATAGCTTGCCTGCGGTGGAGTCACAGTCATGGCTCACATAGTGACAGAGTGTTAAAAACTGGGAGGTCATGGATATTAATAACCTATAAGCTATGATGAAGGGACATTTGATGTTATTATTGAAAAGGGAACACTTGATGTCTTTTTAACTGTAGAGAAAGATCTATGGCATGTTTCAGAAGACTTGGTCTCTGGTACAAAATATTTTGAAACAGGTACAATACAGGTATAAAATAGAGTATTGTATAGCATTTTGTGGTATATTTTATATTGTAATCCTGAAGGAGGCAGCAAGATTGGAGGCAACTAGCAGGCATGACATGTTTATTTTCTCAAGAGGAAATATGAAATAATACACGTGAAATGTATTTTTATTATTCTTTTTATGCTTTACACAGAGAAACTAGCTACAATATATTTTGCACATATAATGACAGCTAAAAGGGTACTGCTGAAGTTTCCCACATCTACAAATGTAAAAATACCTGAAAACCACCGTTTTCTGACGTAGAATTTAGAATAATCAACTAGAAATAGTAAACTGCCTTACACAATCTGGTTCAAGCCAATTCTCAATCTTCCATCCTTTAAGTATTGCCAAGAACTATTGATTATTTCTAAATTAATGTAATAAAAATTGAACCTTGCAGCAATTAAAGTTTAACATTAATTTTATTTTTCAGGTGAGCACTATATTGAAGCCAGGAGGAAACTTTATGTATAAGAGAACTTGCTACTCTTGGTCACTTGAAACACAAACTATTGAAACAAATATGTTTCACAATTACTGTTACTGTATGAGGAAAGGTGACTGCTTATCTGAAAAACAGGTGCAAGAAGAGCAAATATATATGGATAAGAGAGTCAAAAGATCGAAAGGGATACAAGAAAATTTATCAACATTACCACTGGAAGATTCTGATGGTTCATTCTTATATCAATATATAACCTATAACTGATAATCAATAAATAAATGCAAAATAAAATATACTTAATTAATTAATTAGTAGTATTTTATTTATAATTATTTATAGGTATAATGTGGAAATAGTGAATTTTTTTTCAGTGAAAAACACTTTTATTCAAAGGCCTGCAAAGGAAGACAATTTTTATCTACCTTTTGTAACCTATTTTGACACACCCGGTTTCACCAGTGCAGTAAGAAAGGAGGCCTTTACGGTATATACCTGGGGGTATATAATAGTTTCGCTATATGGGAGATTTGATATTTCTTTCTTTTCCTTCAAAAATAGAGAGCAGGAATATTATAATATTGACAACATTTTTTGGAACCTTGGAAAAATTAAGTAAATTAATTGAACCTGGGACTAATATAACTAACTAAAAATATTGAAAAGCATTACAACTTGTGTCATGCTTTCCACTAAATTATAACTAATAGTTTCTGCCCATCACACAAAGCATTATTTAATGAAATCATCAATCATTAGGTTATTAAATCATGTTAAATAAAGATATACATTGATTAAATAGCTTGTGGTCTGTCAGCTGTTTGCCTGGCAAGCTAATGTAGTTTTCGCATTCGTCACCAGGGCAGCAATAATGTATTAGCCAACCAGATGCTTGCTTACAAAGTTCTTTTGGATCCATGGAAAATTTGTCGAAGCAAACATCTTGCTGGTTCTGCTCATTTTTGAGCGAATTATTGCAGGATGTCGGTGTTTACCATATCATTAGTGAGGCAGTAAGTAGCAATTTATGTGCTGCACATGAAAAAAATGTAACTTTTCGACTTACTGTATTTTTGTTGCCATTTAATCCGTCCAGACTTTTGTCTGATCTGAATGTCAGATACATTTTTGTGTCGAGTGACCTGCCTTGTCGCGGGCCTTGTGTGTCAGGGTTTTGGTATTTCGATTAATATTATCATGTATTCTTGGTCCGAAAATCTCTAATCTTCTAATTCATACTACCGATATTACACGATTTTGTTACTGAATCTCAACTTGATGACTTTCCCCCAGTATGTCTATACACTAAGACTATCAAACAGGTATTGCCATTGGCCTTGGCGGCTTGGGGTTTGCAGTAATACACAAAGTTTAACAGAGCATAGACATTGCGTAATAACTTCATGACTTCAGTTTTTTTTTATTTTTCAGTGGTGAAACAGTAGCCAATAAGAAACAAATTCTCCAAGGTAATAAGACACAACTGATTAGAAGTTATTTTTTGCAACAACTAGCAAACTTTGCCATTCAGTTTCCATCATGCAATTTTCTTTAGCTAATCTTTTCTATTTATTATGAAAACATGTGTTCATTTAAGTCTCGTAGAAGATTATTTCAATACAGTCTTGCTATTCTGATGTTTTTCATCCAAACAGTCACAGGTATAGCGTCATTATTACAATTACACTCAAATTAGTGAAAAGTAAGAAGTATAGCCATTTTTGTCACACCTGGCGGAAATTGATAGGTAGCTGTTTAGTAGGAATACATTTGGAACTCGTAGCTTCCAAATTTCTTCACACCACTTCATATATAAGTTTTAACAGACATGAGTACCTAAGTGTTTGCAAATCACACTCAAGATATTGTCTTCAGATATATATAAACTGACATATTAATGACATGCAGTACCATAAAATATGTCCATGCTCCAAGCATGAACCAGAAATGAATTTTAAAATCTTGAAATTTTCTAGGTCAGCAGGATGTACCATTATCAGATGTAGGACTACGACAAGCACAGCTAGTGGCCCAACGCTTACAGTATGAACGATTCACCCACATATTTAGCAGTGATTTAAATAGAGCATCAAAGGTCAGTGAACTAGACTAGTGTTCTATCAAATTTTTAGTAAACTACCATCATTTTCAATGAAGTCAACAGATTTTTATGCACACATCAGTATTTCTTGGACTTACTTCTTCCTTAGAAACACAGAAATCTGTAAGTAATTTGGCATGTATCCCAAAATGTAAAAAGCCTGTAAGCACCAATTATAATTTAGCTAGTAGTGCTTTATGAATTAAGTTGACTCAGATTTCATCTATCTACAATGTTAGGTCTGCTCTGGTTCTAGTTGTGCAGCTGTAAAGACGACGTCTCAACAAAAGGAATATCATTTTGGTCTCCAGTCAGTTCATGTTTGTGTATGTATGAGTTCATGTATAATAGTATGTGCTCAAACGTAGAATATATTGTTACTGGTGACTTGTAATAAAAGGTTCCTCCTCCTTCCCTGAATAAATAATAGCAGAACAAATGTTGATATATTTCAGACAGCACAAACTATTCAAGCTTGTAACCAAGTCGGAGGCTGTTCCAGTATAACATATGATGCAAGACTACGTGAACGGGTAGCTATACTGAATCTGTATGAAATTTAAATTTAAAACATTAATGTTTCACCAAGCAAATTTAATTATGAAAAAGTACATTTATGCAGATAGAAATCCACAGATCTATAGCCAAACTTGAAACTAAAATTTAATTCAATTATAAGTCTTATACTGGCATAATGACTGAATCATACCAAATTACCTTTAAGGGATATTTCCGTTCACTCCCAGTTTCAATTTCGTACTAAATCATCATCATCATCATCAAAAACTAAGATGTCTTTTCAGCTTTTGATTAAGAAACTATTATAGATTCTGGTATTTGTTTGTGCCTATAAAGATATGAGCAAGGAAAACATAATAACTTTTACTGTGTTAAAATATTGAAACATCTTACAAGCTACCTGTACCAGCTGTGTCAAAACTTGAAGCTTATACTGTCTGGTTTCATAGTAAAACTAAATTGTTCAATTTTTTTGGTATTTATGCCTGTATGTTAAGTTTGTGTAGTAAAATGCTCTGGATCTATTTGTCATTCTGTTTATCATTCTGTATTACAACTTTCTTTTCTTATTTGCATGTTTCAGAAATTTGGAGAATTAGAAGGCAAGCATATAAAAGAACTTAAAGAAGCAGCAAAACGCTCTAACACTGCTGTCGGTGCATACAGTCCTCCTGGTGCTGAAAGTTTAGAACAGGTGAATTAAAACAGGTTTAAGAATAAAATGTGAAAACATAGAAATGAAGGAATTGTTGTATAAGGTAGCAATGTTGATCCTTGAAGTGAAGTAGCACATACAATTTTAATGTTAGCAAAGATACTGAAAAAATCTAGCTCAAATGGGATATGCATGGGTCTGTTTTGACTACATCTACTCACACTGGGAGAAGGTCTCCCTTGTCTGATAGAGTTACCGAGAGACTTTGCTCATGTGCTGTGGGCTGCATATCTAAAATCAACTTTTGTCAGTTTTCCTATCCCTATTACATAACTTCACTTATGTTTTAGCTATTTAATGATATATTTAACAAAATTAAATTTATTTTATACTTCATTGAAAAGCATAATTACATTGCATTTTATTTTTATGTCTTATAGTTAAACCACAGAGCTGTTTCTTTCTTCAAAGAACTATGCCATATTGTGCATCAGCTAAGTTGCAGCAACTCATTAGGAAACTCGCCTAGTTCTAAAAGAAGACGGTGTGGAGATAGTGAACGGTTAAGTACCAGTCCTGATGAAATTTTTAGTGTAGATTTACATAAGACTGAACTAGACTCTCAGAATGCAGACACTATTAATAGTAACTGGGATGTTACCAAAGCAGACCATTCAAATTCTGGTTCTACTTCTGGATGTTCAAGTATTGACAGCACAGATACACTTTCAAGTTCCGAATCAAACACAAGTACAGTAGTTGACTCTGTTGAAGTAGAAAACTATACACCAGCATCGATTTTCAAAAGAAATCTATTTGACACATCAGAACTGAGGGAAATTCCGGGAGCCCAAAATATTAACCGTGGATGTCCTAATGTTTCTTTATCACCGCTACTTGAACATCGGTTTTCTAGTATATCTAGTGTCAGTTCAGGAAGAAATAACAGTTTTGATGATGCGGATGCATTTCCTGTGTTACTTGCTGAAGTTTTAGTTGTTGGGCATGGTGGTTGGTTACGCCAAGTAGTCCGCCATTTTATAGACGATTTAGACTGTCGTGTACCAGGAGGAAAGGGATTTGCTCTACGCACAACCCCAAACACAGGGATCTCAAAATTTGCTGTTAGTTTACAAGAGGATAGTGTTCAAGTGACGTGTATTCTTCTTCATGATAAAGATCATTTAAATGAAATGAGCGCATCTGAAATGACTGAAGGGTTAATGTAAATTAATTTTGCAACCATGTAGAATATTATTGTATTATTAGAATGTGTATTTATTATACTTTTTCAAATATATATTTATTGTATGCGTGTGTCTAAGGCTCATAAACTGCATAATTCAGCAATCTTGTGCATCATGTTTTTTCCTTCGTAGTAAATGAGGAATTTAATCAAATAGAAAGTTTTAACTTATCTTTAGTTTTTAAGGGTTTGTATCAACATACATTCAATTTACTCCAGCTTCTGTATTTATATTTTTGGAGACCTGCATCCAACTGTACATGAATGATGGTCTCAAATAACCCTATAACAGTAGTTGGTGTATTCTCTTCTTTATTGTTAAGTTGTCAGTTTATCTGTGCACAGGTATTTATTTGCAGCAATATTACTAAAATTTTGATAGCCTGCATCATTTGAGAAAAGGTCAGTGACTATTTTCTAAATGCTTTGGACAGTAAAAGGGCACCCAACCCATTGATACATATAATTAGTTGAAAGTTGCTGTTAGCAAGAACAAGGTAACTGGAAAGAATTGGTGTGCACATGTTTTTGACCATGGCTAACTGGTGATTGTATATAAGTAGAACATAGAAACTGTAAGATATACTTGGCCAGTTTTTAAGGCTAGTGGTGTATGTGCCCATACTAATAAAGATTACTATATTAAGCTATTTGTTTCTGATTTTAATCTGAGGCACTATAGACTTGGGTTATAGAAACATTGTGCATGTATTTGTAGTATATTTATATGTTGGGCTAAAACAATTTGATACACTTTAATTGCATAGTGAAGCAACTGTTGGCATGATGAGGATTTCTTCATTCTTGTGTACATGCGTGATAGTTAACTTCATCTCACTGATCACATTCATTGCTGAGAAGCACAATAACAGCATACTGCCACCAACATGACATAATGAAACAGTTACTATACTGCAAAAAAAAGTTGGGGATCACCAGATATTTCTTTTTCCAGGTAAAGAGTAGTTCAGTAATTTTTTTTGTTTCACCTTCTTCATAGTGTAATGTATATTCTCTTTCACTGCATTGAGTATTGTTGCAATAAACAGACTTTCTTTGAAAACAACACACTACCATCAAGTAGTCCAACAAGTGGTGTAAACATAGATATCCTCCATTAAAAATTACATGATTCCTGTAAAAATAGAACCAACAAGTGTTTGGACATATGTCATCTGCCATAAATAGTTGTTATTTGGGTATTGAAGTGAATGTAATTGTGCCATTTATGAGTTTATGAATCTGCTTCAAGTACACTTGTCAATTTTACTAACTAATAATGCAATCAAAAGACTGATCAGACTATTAGAAAATTACAGGAAATAAAATTTATGACAAAATTCTGCACTTAGTTATCATCACAAGTAGAATCAAATGTTTATAGCTATCAGCTACTGTTATAAATGTTTCAAAGTAGATATCTGCTTCACTTTTGTACCAATTCTGTCTTGGCATAAAATCCATCCATGTCTGCTGAAGCTGAAGTATTTTGATCAATTTATCCCTTTGATAGTTAAGCCAAAACTGGCCAGTTTATTCTTCATCTAAAAAATAATTTTAGAAAACTTTTAAATTCAAGATTCTTGCACTTGCTTACTGAACAAATGCATCCTCTTTCTCTACAAACCCGTAAATGCATAAACTGCACAAAAAACAATGTTATAAAATTTCTCACTGATGAACCAAATTAAATTTCACAAATCACTTCATTTTAGGCATGGTTGTGATATGATGCCTCGGGAGATACTTGCCAAAAAACTTGGGGGGGGGGTGCATGAGGCCCATTGTAAAAAAAACTTACCTCATGGTAATAACTGCATTGAATTTCCAAAAATATACCCATGATAAAAATTATTTTCAAAAAAACTAACTCCATGGTAAAGAAATCTTAAATATAAACCCAAATGTATATATTTTGGCAAAAACATCCTGGAAATTTGCACACCAAAATGTGGAACCATGCATTAAATAATCATTTATTATGGTTAAGTTATTTGCTGAAAGTGCACCTCATGGTAAAAATTGCTAAATAAACATGAAAAAGATACCCCATGGCAAAAGTATCCTCTGGCCTGGAGCAAATGTAATGTTCTGTAGTTCGACAATACATAAATTATATATCATATGAAGAACATATGTATAATTCATGCTTCTCATCAACATGACCTAAGAAACTTATCTAAAGCAACTGTTTTGATTGGCTAATTTAAGTCGAGGGAAGTGCCAATCTCACAGTAGGTATCGTAAAACATGGTATGACCGTGAATGCTGTCAAACAAATCACCTTTCCATAAAACCTCTGTGGCATAGTGTAGAATAGAATAGCTTCAGCATAACATTTCTGCCTACTCCACTGCTTCAAAAAGAATAGCTGACAGTAGTCCCACCACCAGATCCAGCTTGTATGTGAAAAAGAGATGACACCTACAAATAAGACAAATAAAGAAGCAAATTACATATTAAGCAAATCACAAACAAAAATCAAACTAATAGGAATATAAAGAGCATCTGTATAAGAAAGTACTGACAAAGATCTTCAGATGAGGCTGAAAGCTTTCTCATAGGAAAGTAAAATTCAGTTTCGGACCAAATTGTATTTATATTAATAATTTAATTGATCAGAATAGATATATGTCTTCAAATGAACATTCATTCTGATAGTATCTGTACCTGTTTAAACTTTGCTCTGATTTTCTCTAGTTCTTCTATAAGATCTTCATAAGTGGCATCAGTAAGTGGAAACTTCTCGACCAAATCCGATAATGCACTAAGAGCTTTTAATTTTCTAAAATACAATATATTTCTTTGGTAATGTGTCATTACAAAAAAAACTGCAATGATCATAGTCTGAATAAATCCACCCAGACATTGTGGTTACATCTTTGAATTTTTAAAAATGAAGCTTATTTTGCGAAATAAGTAAATGTCTTTAGCCAAGGTTGTATCGAGAATACATGCTGTTTCCTAGACTTGCACAAGTCTAAAATGATAATTTTTTTTGATAATGTTTGATAATTATATTACGTTTCAAAATCATTAAAACATGAATTTTATTTATTACTTTACATTTTGAAGTTTTGAATTTTTTTTATCAAATCATATAAAACAAGGGTATATATAAACACTGAAATTATGATATTTTATGTTGTATAAACATTTTCTCCAACAAATAACTGAAAATATGATATTTTGTGTTGTGAAAATAAAATATTTGGCCAGGCAGACTTGAGCCAGTCTAGCTGTTTCCCTCAAATAGGTTTACCCCTCTGACCCCATTATTTATCCAATTATTTCCCTCTCTTTCTCTTTCAGAGATCATATTAAACCTAAGTAACCCAAAACAGTACATCTTACAATCTCATCCATTTTTAAAATTCTCCAAATAAACCACAGAATGTGTTAACTATGAATGTGAATAAAAGCAAACACAGCGGCACAAAGACGTCATAAGCAGACAACTAGTGAAATCCTGACAAACAACATAGATCATTCGTCCAATCAAACAATAAATGTATGTGACAGCTAATCTCTAATGGTCAAAAGATTCATGATGTGTTTTATTCGCTCTTGTCAAATTGAAGGTTTACAATGACAACTGATTATGGTTAAACCCAGATGTTAGTTGAGAAGGTACAGAACACTAACAGATGGATTTAGTTTGCAAGTATAACAGTCAAGTTACAACTATGGAAAATGTAAAAGGACCAATATTATTATTGGCTATACATAATTAACTGTTTCATAGCATAATGTTCTGATAGTTTATGTTGTTTGTAAATAAATGAATGTATATTTTATATCCTGTGGTAAATATCTTGCTAATTACATGGTTTACCCAGATTATGTGAACATTTATGGAACATTTGCCTGATTGGGTCTTCCCTGCTGTATGTAATTCTTTTTCGAAAATTAACAGGGATAAATCCCCAATTAATAGGAAAATATACCCTGTGGTAAATGTAGCTTTGAAAATGTTGGGAGCTAAAAAATGGAGAATATTGGGCAGCACATATGTATATAATGACTTTCAATGTCAGCCACCCTCTGGACAGGTGACACTAAATAAATTCTACACTACAGTATCTTACAGTTTTCTCTGTACCACGCATTTTCATTGAAATGGGGAGCATTCATATTTACCTAATATTTTTCTCTTCACCCAGCATAGTTCTTAAACCAGTAACAAAGCCTTTATAAAAGCCAATCTGTAAAATGTAAGAAACATAAAAAACTAAAGTACATTATATCGGTGGTCCTAACATAATCTGGGCTTGTTGTTAAATGGCTCTAACATGTGGAAAATGCACTGTCAAAATATAACTACCTAACCCCTCCGTCTAACCAAACTTCCAGTTACCACTTTTTGTAAATGTATGGTATCTTCACTGACTGAATTACATCATTAGCCCTCAATAAATGACAACTTATTTCCTACCCTATAAGCTCTTAGTTATTGTGAGACAAAGAAATGTTCCACACAAAGATGATGACAATGACACATAGCCTACAACTAAAAATGCAACACCTTTATATACATACTTTGGAACCTACATGAAGCTGTAGACTACCACAGTAGGACTATAATTATTGATATACCTCAGAACCAATCATTCTGCCCATTGAAGCTCCTTTGACAAACCCTTGCTCATATCCAATTCTACTGCCAGCTTCCTTCCCATCCTTGTGTCCCTCTTCCTGAAATCTAAAATTTGAACATTTCATCAACTATATGCACACACATGCACATAAACACACATACACACACAAACACGAACACACCCACATCACATGTACATGCATATAGATCCGTTCTTTTTAAGGACAATCATTAACTAATTTCGGCATGTTTTTGAAAGCTTGCATTCCAGGTTTCGATAGCCTAGCTGAAAACAGGCAGAAATATAAATGCAGAGAATATAAAACCGCGACATAAAAGGGAAAACTGAATTGCCAAAAAAGCGGTCCATGAACTGCCAAAACCACAAACAAGCAAATCGGGCAAAATTTCTGTGTAAACTCAATAAAATTTCAACATGACCTGTTAATATTCAATTTTACACATGACTGTGGTCTATATTGTCAACAACATAATATAAGGGAATGTTCATTAAGTATGGTTTGGGGGGCTGGCAAATTTGAGGGGTCATGGATTTTTGGCTGCCACCACTACTACTCTAGAGTTTTATATATCCTAGCACAAAGGAAATAATACATGGAACGAGTTCACAAGGATAAGATCAAGGATTCTGCAAAATGAATGAGCCATTTTAAATTAAAACTGGTCTTTAATATAGTTTACACAATTTATTGAATGTTTCAAAGAAATACAACATAATTTTAATATAGCTATTAGCAACTTTTCTCATATGAGTTATTATAAATTGTGATTCAGCAGTTACTATAAAGTGTAATTTAGTTCTGTACCAGCTCTCTATATATTGATGAAGAAATGTGCTACCCGTTTATAAATTTTAAATTGTGATAGCAAACCCAATCCAATTTTTTTTGAAATTATAAAATTTTGTGAAATATAAGGGTAGCAATCCAAAATTTAAAATATTTGAGTATAGCAATCGATTTTTACGCAAACTGACTGATACCTGGGACTAATATTGATACAAACCAAATTCCAAACTTTATTTATCATTTTATGTTTAACTTAGTATGGATACAAACCTAAAATTAATCCATATTTTCTGTAAGCAGTGGGTAGCAATCCAAATTTTTTAATATCTAGCAATCCAAAAACAAGCAGCAAGAAGTATACAATCCTAATCCAAAATGTTCAACTGGGCTGCACACCCCCACCAAAAAATAACTTGAGTACCCCCCCGGGACAATCACATCATGCCAATGCCCCAATGGCGGAATCTTTAATCGCAATGTTTAAATTAATGCAGGCTTAATTCACAGCACCAAACATCATAGGTTCGGCTCCCATAAACACTCTGACTTACCGTTCCTCTGACATTACAAGTGTGTCAAACAAGTCGTCAATTTCATCTGTATTTCTGTGTTTGTCTTGAGAATCAAAATTTTCATGCACTGTCGTCGCCATCTTGGATATTAGCGCCACCTAATGTAATGCTGCGTAATCATAGACATTTATTAGGCAATAGGGGGAAGGTGATTATTAGAGAGGGGACCATTATAAACTTTTTTTATTCCTATATTGAATACCTAAGATTTTTTGAATATTTTCTTTGCTACGCATAATGCAGATTTTGAAGCCTGTCAGTTTATCAAACAAATCGCCTTATCTAAGTGGGTTTCTTACGGTGCGTAATACAATTTTTTTTTCCAAAACAAATACTTATAAACGTTAAACAAACGGTAAGTTTATTTCATTTCAAACAACAATTACATCCTAACTCAAATTGCTGTCACGGTATGATTATTAGAGAGGGGGCGATTATTAACTTATTTTAAGTTAATACCAAGGGACGTTTAATAGAGTAGGAGGCAATTATTACAACAGGGGGCAATTACTAGGGAAAAACGGTAAATTTTAAAATGCATTTCATAGCCCTGGGGTGAACACTGGCATACATAAGGCAGTTGGTATGCTCTGCGCTAAAGGATCTATTTTTGGCCGATTTTAAAATGTTTGTGTGGAAAAAGGTTGGTTTTAAGGTCGATTTTGGTACGAGGAAGAGTCTATATTTACCAGCTACAGCCTAAAAATGTCCCAGGGGGGTGACAGTCAGAATAACTGGGTACCCGTGTTTGTTATGAAGGTTAAAAAAGCCCCTTTGTGGGACCTAGGAGGTCAAAATTCCTACCCTTATTGGGACCTATAAAATTGACAATCAAAAAAAAAATGGTCGCCAACTAAAATCGACAACCAAAAAAAAAAGGGAAAAAAAACACCCTTTTATTATTTTTGGGACTAAATTTTCGTTTTTGTAAGATTTTAAAGCTATTTTATACCATTTTCAGGGCGTACTGGGTGTCCGGTCTGAATACTGAAAAACATACCCTTTCGCCCATTTTTTTGTAACGAACATGCGTACCCAGCTATTCCGACTGTTACCCCCCCCGGGAAAAATGTAGTAACAAGAAGTGTCATTAAAAAAGACTGAGCAACAGATTTCTTGTTGCTTTCTTACATAGAATAATAATAATTTACAGTTAACATATGTTACAATAGAATTGAAATTGACTGTGATTTTTTATGTGACTGTAACAACTTGTTCCAAAAGTATTGGATTCGATCTTAACTGAGTCTTCTTCTCAGTGTGTTGGCTGCTCGGGTTGTCTGCAATGGCCACAATTGTGATGTATATTAATACGAAGAATTAAAATAGTGCATTGTCATGTATTTTATACAGAAATTAGAGATCGTTACTTAACTTTAACATATTTGTTTAAAATACTGCATCTAGTTTTCCCGAGGCAGTTTCGTATATAGCCCGAATTTATAATTAGGGCGATACGGCTAAACCCTGGCAGACAAAGCAGATAACCTCTTGGTTGATATTACATAAAACATGAATAATATGACAATAAATTACAGAAGTAAGTGTTCTTAACCCATTCTGTTTCTATTTCCTCCGAGAAGCTTCCTATCGAAAGAATTTATTCAAACTCAATATCAAAACTATATTGGCTGCCAAAAGAAAGATTCTTGTACAAAGGTCCAGTTGTTGAATACGTCCATTGATTTTGTTGTAAACTCAACACAGTGAACTGAACTCTATCTGAAAGGAGTACGAATTTCAAAGAAATTGTTACTGAAAAGAGATGGAGTTGAAAAAAAAGGGTCAGAATATTATATATTTTGTATTAAAAAGGAAAAAGATTTACCCAAGCTTGTATAACAAGAGGTCTGCTGGTGCAGACAGATGCCAATCATATGATGTAGATTCTTTGGTTGCAAAGCCACCTATGTCATCTGGCCTAATACACCTACCAACCTAGTGGCCTTAAATTCGTGAATCCAGTTATCACTTAGTCTGTACCAAAATCGGCACTACATAATGTGCACTCTCGGGAACAAACATGGCCGCTAGTCGGCCATGTTGGAAGTAATTGGGGTCAAAATTATGTCTGATCTGT
>JAOXYB010030953.1:19884-30596 GCA_028565635.1 Phoronis ovalis
CTAAGAATGAGTTTTCAGAAACTGTACTAACATGTGAGAGCAGGCATGTGCTGCACAGTATATCAAAATGCATGGGACTGAATACTCAGCATATGAAATTAAAGTGTCTATAGCAAGCAACTTTTTTTACTGAAAGGGCAAAAGATCTGGTAGCTAGATTCCCTCCAAGGTCTACATACTACAAAAATATGGAACTACCTTATCACTAAGATCTCTGTTGACATACTGGAAGATATCTTTGGCTGTTTCTGCAAAAGCTTCATCTTTGGAAATTTGGTATGCTTCTAGGTACGATACTGCAATTTGTCCTTGGTCGTACAACATCTTTTCAAAGTGTGGTACATGCCAATATTTGTCAGTTGAATAACGGTGAAAGCCCTGAAATGAATGAGGAATTGTTCTAGCAGAAACCAATTTTAGTTCAATTTTTTTGAACATATCAAATAGAATATACTTTTATGTGTAAAAAATACACGGATAATAATCGTTGAAACTCACTAAAATTCCTGCAGTCATTGTCAGAGGCTACAAAAACTCATAAAAACAAATCGCCATTAAGTTTTACAAAAAATAAAACAGGTTGTAAATTATTGCATCCAGTCTGTATTTAGTAGAGTATTGAAATAAGACGAAATCCGGCCACTATGATATGAGGTAACCAATAAAAGCCACATCTCCAAGTACAGATTCAGCAATACATTACTGGGTATATTTTCATTCTGTTAACTTTGAGAGCTGGTCATGATTACTTTTATGTGAAAGTTGGGTGCATCTTTTCACAAAATAAAAAAAAATGAAGCTTTGAGGTGCCAACTTGTAATTTCCAAAACTCGCATCTAGTATTAACAATCAATCGTAGCAAACATAATTACCATTAGCTTTGTCCTGTAAGAAATGTTGGCTGTAGACATAGGACCCAGTTTTGAGTTATGATAGGATAAAAATTCATATTAAGAACTTAGGGCTAAATGTTTGTTATTACTGAAGTGACTGAGAAAATCAATTGTGTCACTATGCCAAATTTGGCATAAATATCTTGATACTAAAAAAGTACTATTCACGCTTAGAAGTCTTTGTTCAATAAATCTACATGATGCTGTTGTCATAAGTCACAAAACACATAAAACAGACTATGTCTATCACTACTAGCCATATCTAGTTACTGTTTCTTTCACAAACCTCACCTGTGCTACATGATCATGCATTCCACCATTAGCCATCATCTTGAGTGTAAACAAGTTCATTTCCAGTGCTCTTCTTCCATAATCAGAATTTGGTTTTAGGGCGTGCACACGAAACATAAAACTCAAATTTACTAAAAAAAACATATATATGATAACGTTTTGGATTATATTAATGCATATATTCAATTACCTAGCAAGTAAATTTGCTTTCATTTGGTGAGGGTTCATCCATGTGGGTTAGTACAAATCTTAACTACATACACAACACAACTTTGATATCTATTACATCCAAGATAATGTACTATAAAGATTAGTTAGCTCATGGACATTTTGTACTTAGACATCTTGTTTTAATATCCCGAAAGAGAGAGTTTCATTTTATGGTGATAACTGAATAGTTCAAACCTTTATCATCACAAATTATCATAGAGACAATGGGAAACGATATATATACACCTCACAGGGAGTGAACTCAAACATGATACAACCTCACCTGGTTGTGGAAATTTTGGTGCATCTCCATATCCTCCAAATTCATCATCATATGTTTTGGCAAGCATGCTATATGCTTTATCAACACAATCTAAAGATGGTAGTGTTTGACCAGAAGTAGATTTCATCACAGAAGCCTGCATTAAGGCATCAAGAATCTCACTTCCTTGATGTTCAATAACTAAACGTTTTTGTTGCCACTAGAAAGAATGTAAAGTTGTGCTAATAGTGCATTTATTGTTAAGGTATTTTATTTTGACTTTTTTTTTAGTCTTCTTGTTGTTATATTATCTCAATGCAAGAATCAGCTTAATTTGTGAATTTTATCAAATTTTTGGGTTTCTTCAACAGCATCTATTAGTTCTTTTTTACAGTTTTCAGTTCATGTTTCAGTGTAATATTCACGAGCAATAGTGTGAAACAGAAACAGGTTTTCAAATAATAAGTTTGTGATTGAACTCCAGGAAGGTATCAAAAACGTTTGCACTTACTGGATTGACATCTGAAGTTTAAACCAGTATTTAATGGTAATGATAAAATGCATAGGGAAGATAAACTGATTAACGTGTGGTATTTTGTTAAGCGCACAAGCGACTTTATAATGCATAAAAACAAAACGATAACCAGACAGTGGCTTCAGAAGACTCCTATCAGTGTTCAAAATTTAAAAATAGTTGAATTATTACGAAATTCATCAAACCACAACTTACAAGCACACAAATTGATTGTACCTTCTGACATTCTACAGTTTTACTGTATTTAAGAAATTACCTGGCCTGATATCGCTAACAACACTGATTTAAACCCTGGTCGTCCCCAGTAGCGGTCATCAGGTGCAAAATATGTGCCCCCAACAATAGGTTTCAAATCAGGGGTTAACCAAACACTCATGGGCCAACCACCATGTCCACTGGTTGCCTACAAGAAAAATCACAACCAGTTAATTTCTGGAAAACAATGCAGTTTCAGCAATGTACTCGAATTTAATACATATGTCTATTTCTTCACTTTAACTTAGAAAAGCTTTTATTAGTACAGTTGTTGGGCACTGAAACCATCTCAATCTCTTCACCCCTGTTAAAATTGGCTGTAAATTGCATTGTTCCACTATATCACATTTTGCTAGAAACCACGCACTTATGCACTAAGAGCACTTTCACATAAGGATGCTGAAACTCAATAAATGAGCTGTGAGAGTTGAAACCAAAATACTGCACGTTTGCGCTCACTTGGACAAATGTCATGTAAACTTTATCAACATCAGGTCTCTCCTCCCTGTCCACTTTAATATTAACAAAGTGTTCGTTCATAATTTTTCCAATTTCTTCATTTTCAAATGATTCTCTTTCCATTACATGGCACCAGTGGCATGTAGAATAACCCACTGAAAAGGAATTATAGGTATTATATACCTGATAACTCAAACTTAGCACCAGAACTAAATATAATCAGTAAGTTCAGTTATATATAGATATATTATAGTGTATGTGCTGCTAGCACTAGTGTGTTGAGCATAATGATCAGGAAAACGAACGCAGAGGTTTGTATGCAAAGGCAATAAACTAAAAATAACAAACTGACATTAAATGCCTGTCAGCATAGTACATACATACATATGAGAAAACAGTATTTGCCACCAGGAGTCTCCGAGTATACTTTTCCTGTATGTAGTGTTGCAAAGAGCTACTATTTAAAATTAATTTTCTCCTGCTTCCCAGGATAATTGTCAGGATATTGGTGGTTATTTTGTTACTTGGACTGTTTTTGTGGGAGATATTAATTGGACGAGATTTAAAAGATATTGGAGACATGAAATTTGGAAATATTTGAGAAATGTATTTTGGAGCACTCTGAGATGAAATAGATCTATATGGTGCCTGTGTGGAATTTCTGCAGTGATGAAACATTTTGATGCAAAACATGTGTCAAGAATTCATGTCTGGTTCCTCTGATGGTGAACAATAAGCCTATGTTGATAACAGAACCATTGAAGCTATAATTGAAGAATGGTTTGTGGTCAAATTTGATGAAAAATGTATTGAACCTATGGGAAAAGTAATACTACTTTCACCCCAGATGCTTTATGAACACCAGATATATATTAACATATGGTTCATATCTGCTTCTTTTTTAATTGGAATCATTTTAATTTGTGACAATGACATTGAGAAATGTGACATTACTGTTCTGACATGAAATTAAGTTTAATGTTGTTAAGCACGTACCTGAGAGAAATATTGGCTTATCTTCAGATTTTGCTTTGTCAAATGCCTCTTTTCCCCAAGGGTACCAGTTAACAGGATTATGACAGTGTTGAAGCAAGTAAGGAGACTTTTCCTGAGCCAAGCGATTAGTTGGCCTACTATCATCAGAGCTTCCAGAGGCAGTTGCCATGGTTCTGAAAATGTTTGAAAGACTGCTTAAATTGCATGTAACATTTTCTATGAAAGCTACCTACTGTAGGTGATGGAGAACTTCCCCTAATACTACTTATGTATAGAAGGAACATTAAATGACCAAAAACAGTTCCTTGAGGTACTAAAGCCAGTAATCCATATTTTTGGTACATACTTTAAATGCACCTTTGCATACACATGGAAATGATTCTCAGAAACATCATGTTAAATAAAGTAACAACAAAAACTAAAACTGCTTAATAGCGAGCTCTTATATCACTTGCATGTATGACAAAATTCTACATGCCTACAATTAGAAATCCGCCTGTTAGTCCCTGGCTTTCTGGGTATCTACCAAATTTGGGATATCATTTTTTTCACATCGTACTAGTCTTTTAACTAGACTGATGCAAATGATGCACAACTACAAACTGTAAACTGACTAGGTTATAGTACATTGATGAGAAAATATAAAAATTTTCGTCATATTTTAATCTATGAGCAATCCCCATAAATGTATCCGAGCTCTCCTTGAGATTTCACCTGTTTCAAAGCGAACTCAGCGAGCTCTTACATAATTTGTATTCCTACTGGAGTATGATGTCATTCTACTAATTCCTACAATTAGAAATCCTTCTGTTAGTCCCGGTGTGTTTGGGTAATAACTAGCTTATTTACCAAAATTGGGTGTTACAGGATCATTTCTTTTAATAAATCAGCAGACCCTTTTTCTCCACTAAGTTATTTAAATAACAAGTTAATAAATAAAAACAGATTTGTTGGAAATTTGGTTGCATCTATTATTATTTTTTAACAGAAACTCTAACACACCTTTTAATGAAACCAACAACAGCAGCGCTTGTGAATCATGATTATAAATACACTATGTCATTAACGACATTAAAGGCACTCATTCTATTTTGAACCTGTCTATACGTGTACAAAAAAAACTTATTTTTTTATTTATTGCAAGAATTAATTTTTTTGAATAAAATTGATTTACCCATGCAAGTGTTCAAATCGTTACCACAAAGCTAAAATTGTTGGAAAAGCCCTTAGCTGTTATAAGCCATTTTTGTCGAAAAATGACGCCGCTGTAAAAATTCTTACAACCTTACTGGCTAACTCAGGAAATCCTCTGACGTCTAGCACTTCTTAGAAGATAAAGTTTGGTCAAACTTTATTTAATATTCACATAGTACTAAAATCCTTCAAAATATGTGCATAATTAATGATAACAAAACATTTTATTTTGATTTATTTATTATAAAAATCATTATAGGCAGTTCAAATTTTCATTAAAAATAACACAATATAGAGCAGGTCCTTTTATTAACTAAGAGACAAAAACATTTTTAAAAAGCACAAACACGCTATTCTCCAGAACTATTCTATGCCCAATAAGCAGTTGGGAAGTCAATACAAGCTCGCCTTGAGGTTCCCCCTGTTTCATAGTGTTACATATTAATTCATTCCACAGAAAGTTAATAGTCAATGGGAAGCAATACCTGACGAATGAGAAAACCAATGCAGACCTACGACGCCGCCTACGGCATATAACTGTAAGAATTGGTGCTATATCTCCACCAAACGTGTTAATCTTATGCAAACTACGACATTTGCATAATAACCGAATGTTCCACCAGAACATAAGTTAACTGTATAACATTGCGATCAGACAATAGACTATGTTGGAAGGGCTTTGCAGGGAAAAAGTCCAAACACACTCCAATTTTTGCAAGCTTCGTTTCCCGAAAGTTGAAGTGTGGCTCAGCAACAGTGATCTGATCAAACAATGATCCGTCTAGTCTTTGAACTGGGATCGGAGCAATCACAGGGCATGGGTCAGATGTACATCAAATCCCTGAGTAAATCAGAGTGATATATGAATTGTGATATTTTCCCTTAAGAGAACATTGCGGAGAGAAAAATCCGCGTGGTACTCAAATACATGGTTGCATGTGAGTGCCGGTGCCGGGCCGAGGTACTATTTTTTTTTTACTTGCTACGTACTACCCGTACTGCTAATAATTTCGGAATTTGGTTTGCTTCTCACAGCCTGCTACAAACGAATTAGTTGTTTTTAAAACATTTGGATTGTTTCTCAAGATTAAAAACTGGATTCTTAGACATTTCTAAATTTTTTGTAAAAATTGAATTTGGTATAATTAGGATAACATCCCGTCGCACATACATATTTAAAAACATGAACGTTGATGAACCACATACCCCCCACATACCCCAAGATAAAACCTTTTTGTTATTTATTGAAATAGAAGCTTAAGTTTAAAAATATTATGATAATTTAATATTCTCTGTTAAGCAAAAAATTCAGATTCAGCTAGCGAGAGAAGACCGTCACCGGGACCATCGCGTACGGTGGTTTTGGGTCCAAATCACGGTTATCTTTTATTACCCTTGTGATGAAAGCTCACTCCCCGAGGGCTTTCTACACAGACGATTGCATAATCGCTTTTCATCGGTCACGGTTTTCATACAGTGTATCGGTGAGCCACACATTTACCAATATCATAATGCCCGGGCCAACATGTCCCTTCTACATAAATGTTATGAATTATTGTTCTCATACATACAAAAACCGCGTAATGGTATTCTTTAGCTAGCTGTAATACCCAAAGTTTGCCACTAGAAAACGCGAAAATTGAAAAGTAAAACAGGAGCAGCAAATACCAAATGCAAACAAGGAAGGGCCCCGTCTTGCAATCAGCAATCTCGGACGCTAAAATAATATCAGGAGTCGAATTGATAGCACATGCAGATTGTTATCAATTAGAAAAAAGACAAGTTGTAAATACATAAAAAACAGTGTGAGTACAGTACATTTTAAGTAAAAAGGCCAAAAATTGATTCCAATCAATAAACGACAGCTTGAAACGATCTTGTAGATAAAAAAGTCACAAAATGTCGAAATATCTAAAACTGAATTTAACTTTTTTATTTAATTTAGCCAATGACTCAGTTCTATATATTCTGACATTACAAATAAAAGTTGTGATATTCCTTTATACATCGCTTCATTCATATCATGTACCGTATGCAAATTCAATATAAATTTCTCCAGGGAAAGGTCCCCACTTAGAGAAACACCGCAAGCAGCTTCAAGAATCAAGTTACCCACAAAACAAGCTGTTACATATTTTAAATTATTACCATATAGTATTCAGAAAATTAGAACGAACAAGTATTAAAAAAGGGATTTTAAAATATCTATCAAAGAGTCATATAAAAAATAATAACTTTAATTTACATTTTGATATAAAACCAGTCGACAGCAGCGTTAGTATGCTGAATTAAAGAGCTATTCATTTGTTACTTAGGGTCAATTTGGGTGGTATCAAGTAGCCGCACCACGAGACGATTATTAAATATGTGTCCCAAAAGGGATGATTATTATAGAAGGGAGGGTAAATCGAGAAACTATGGTATCTACACAAATACTATAGATTCCTACTCTACATGAACATATTGTAAGTCTGGTCTGTGGCATTTTTTTTAGAATATAGCACCAGGGATGCATATTTTTCTGCCGCTTTAATCATGTTACAGAGCGATAACTAAATATTATTGGTTAGATAAATATGTGAGTCAGACGGCATCTGCATATAAGTATTGTATCAAGGGAGGTAAAAAAAAAATCTCCTTTTACGCTTGATTTATCAGCAACGATTTTTCGTCATTTCTTAGAGGGTTTTTTTACAAAGAATATTTATTCAATATTCGCAATCGCTGGGTTTATATCGCGCATTTATCTAATTGGAAACAGAAGTTGTATGTATGAATGTTTGCCCATAGTATTAATAGATTGGATTAATAGTCTTACCCGAGATACTTCACAATAATTGTAGAGGGGATACAACGAAGACAGCGAAAGAAAAACCTCAAAATTGGAACCGATCGGTACATAATACTTGCAGAGTACAAAATCGTGAGAACGGACACACAAACTACTGCAAGGACAGTAACGAACACACTTTCATTTGTGATATGGAGAGTTTTCTTGGAAGATGGAATTTTGTTTCCATAGACAACGTTGAAAAATTTGTAGAAGCAGCAGGTATAACCAAAATTTATCCCGTTCATGCTAGAATTCAGGCAAGAAACTATTATGCAAGAAAGTAGATAAGTTTCGGCGCTATTACTCATCAATGTGCATTAACTTAATTCTTATTTTTGTAACAAGTGAATAATAGGATTTTAAATATTTCGTAAACTGCATGGTGATTCGCATTTTACATCATTTTAATTTGGCTACTTATGTTTATTCTTTCTCCAAGACAAATTCTAACTATGTTCCCTATTGTACAAATGGTAATTTGCTTCGAATTGCATGTCATAGAACAAATAATCTTTTTGATAAACAGTTGTTCCATACTGTCGGTATGTTAAGCAATTCGTATATTAATAAATACTGCCTGCACCATACTTATATTCGATTTTTTTCAAGTTGTCGGTGTTGTTGCTATTAGTCTTATTAACAATTATATATAATAAAAGTATCAGTAACTGCTTTATATCTACTCATAGTTTACACATATACGTTAGCACAGGAGTCTGTGTAATAGATAATGACGTCTAGACTTTAAATTTCCAGCTGGGTCGATAACCTATAGAATGCCCAGATTTAACTCATACAGATACGTGCATATGTAAAATAGCAATTATTTCTCTTTAGAAAACACTGTCTCTAGCTTTAGGTATGAATCAGAAACATTTTTGATGTTGGTTTACAGCAAAAACAGGGAAAATGTCGTATTTAATGAAGTGGGATTATCACATTTGGTCATCTGAATTTCATAAAAAATAACAATTAAGATAGTGAAAAAAACGTGTAATAATTCATGTTTAACATTAAATTTTTGTTTCAATATTTCATAGAATGTTATTTTTTCAAGGAGATGATTTTCGGGAAGAAATGAAACCACTGATGTTACATTCTCGACCAGACTTGGAATATAAAAAAGATGGCGATCAATGTGTTCTTAGGGTGACGTTTTGTCCTCAGTATACGAAAGAGTTCCAGTTTTCCTTAGGTGTAGAATTTGATACTACTACTATGGACGGCACACAAGTAAAGGTGAGTTATGTTCCTGTCAACAAGAAAGTGCATGGATCTTTTCGTTATTTCAGAAATATGAATGAAATTTATTTAATTCCTCGAAAAGAACTAACCAAAACAAAACAATTAATTGAAATTGCATGATTAGGACGACCGCTCCAAGTTCACACAGCTTATTTCAAAAGTATGAACGAAATTTGATTTAATCCCTCCAAAAGGACCGATATAGAAAACAAATTAATTGAAATTGATTAGGACGGCAACTCCAAGTTGGCTCAGCTTGTCAGTTCGAGACAAAGATTATTTCCTTTTTTAACAGAGTTTGGTTGTAATGGATGGCAATAAAATCGTTGAAACTCACGGAGGCGCAAATCGTGTATCAAAGATCACCAGAGAAGTGTATGGTAATGAACTGATCTCTGTGAGTAACATATGTCAAAACTGTTAGCAGGAACACTGCCTGCGGGTACCTTTCAATCACTTTTTATCTTATTGATCACTGATGTAAAATGCTGTAAATTAAGTTACCACTTATTTGTACTAATAATAAAAAAAATCATTTTTAACATTTAAAGCGTCACAAAAACAGAAAATTTAGAGAGATCTAGCAAACATGTTAAAAACTCAGTAAAGGACATAATTATAAAACTTTAACATTTTTTCACTGTAAAATAAGAGGTAACTCTTAAGTAACTGTATGTTCCGAGCTTTGAGATATATTTATTTTCAGACAATGGAACTGAACGGCGTTGTGTGCACATCAAGACATCAACGAATGTCGTAACACTTGTATATGGTATACCATGAATTATGTGAAAAACGCCAGTGAGGGATTTCTTAAACCCCTGCATTGGGCTCGGACGTTTGAAAATATAGCTTGAAGACTTTATCATTTTATAACGATGTGTCTAGCTCTTTCTCAAATTTAATTCTCTGCATGTGAGCGTCACGGGTATTCCTGGCAATAACCGACAACGCAGTAATCTATTCTGACAGAAATCCCAGCGCATTGATTTTTTTCTATCAATTCTTATAGTCTTAGTAACTAACATTTTTTGAGTTTTACATAGAAAAATATAATAATGGATGAAACTTAGTAAACCACGGAGTCTCAAAAAAGATACTATTCGTTCGAAATCTTTAATAATATACAGATTACCAAAAAAGAAACTACCGTATTGTCGTTTGTCTTGTTTTTCGGATGTGGAAGTCTTCATGAAGGTCAGTCTGAATAAATCCATCCGTTAGTGTTCTGTGCTTTCCCAACTAACGTCTGGGCTTAGTCAATTTTCGTTTATTATCTCAGAAAGCAGAAAAATGATAATCCCTATATTTATACATAAAGTGCCCGCGAAAGTCTTAACACCAATCAAATTGCAGCTTACAATAATTAGTATAACAATGGACTAAGCGGGTAGCCAGTAAAGTATAGGTCAATCACACGGATCACACACAGAGAAAAGCTCATCTCGATAGGGTCAAAAGTTTAATAATAATAGTTTATTGTCACAGTAACATATTTTACAAAGTACATGGACAAATACAAAAACAAAAAAGCAACTA
>JAOXYB010030954.1:0-14701 GCA_028565635.1 Phoronis ovalis
AACCACACCTAACAGTCAATTGAACAACATATAATCCTACTTAGCTTAATCCTACCTAATTACCTAACCATGCCTAACATCACTATACAACACTACTGAAATTTTAAAACTTACAGTTATTAGGATGAATGAATATTCTAGAAAAACCAAACCTCACAGTTCTATGAATATTACTACTTGCCTTGGGTTCACTTTATACCTTCACACTCACATATAAACCACTGCTCAAGTAGGACTTGCATTTGTTAAGTATAATAATAATTTTATTCCATTTATGAGTATTACGATGCTTGGCTTACCTTAGTAGTTTATATGCAGGTTAAAATGGCAAGAATTTGTTTTAATTATCGATTTTTTTCCACTATGCTTCCTTGACTTTGTATGAATGACGTTCTGATTTTCTGATGTACCTTTTGTATTTCATTTTTTAGGTGTTGCCTTATTGGATTCCATTTGTCAGAAAGGTATCCATCTTCAGAATCCAACATCTGACCCCTACCATCAGTGGTGTCCACCATCTGCCAGGGCAGCTATTAGAACCACCAGTGCACCAATAAAGTCTAGAAGTGCCAGGTAACCTTACTACTAATTACTAAAGTATTTATTATTAATTATAATTTGGAATTATTGTATTGTCCTTTTTTTTTTGATTACCCAGTATGACATCTTCATAGTCCTCTAAAATCTGGCAAGAGACAAAATTTTGATACTTGAGCCCATGAATCATGATTATGGTTTCAACAGAATATTAAAATCTAACTTGTGGTTATGTTAACGTTATATCTATTTAGTGCCATGACTAGCCAGCAAGCTCCTTTACCAAAGATAAAGAAAAAACTCAAGAAAGGGAGCAAGCTTCATCATGCTAGTAGTGTGTCGTCTATCACTAGTACTAGCAGTTTAGGTACAAGAGCCGACAGCATCAGCTGACAGGGTGCCCGCCTACCCCCGCTAACAGAGCTATTTACCAATAGGTAAGATTAGATTAATTTCTTAGATTCTTACAATCTAAATATGTGTTTTACACTTGACATTAACACATCTGCAGGATAGCAATAAGAACAAGGTAAACTGTCAAAAAAGGAGAACCAAGATAAATTAGCATATAGTGACGGTGTAAATTGTTGATACCTTCTGTGCTTTGATGAGAATGTCCATCTAAGGCAAAGATTGCTGCTAACCAGATCCTTTAATTATTGTATATAGATGTAGAGTTACTGTTCAAAAGACACTATGCTTGTATTAATCAATATGAATGTTTTAAGCTGAATCGTTAAGCACAATATGTGCTTGAGATACTAATATTAATTTAATAAAATTTGATAACTTTTCATTTATAAAGCTTCCATGCTTCATACATGGTAAAATTCTATTTTTTTCCCAACAATTTGATTTTGCTTTCACATATTGCTTGCATTTCTATTTGCACTGTTAAATATATTCCATTTATTTAACTTTATCACTGCATTTGAATTGTGTCCATTGCCAGTTACACAAGTTTGCATCACATTTCAAAGAATGAGAAATTGCTTAAATAAAGTGTTTTATTTGAATTTTTGTTATGTGACAATCACGTTCTATTCAGATTGTGTATTTCTACCATCAACTGTTATATGGATTATATACACCAAGCTTTCATTTAAAGCTGTCAGTTTTGTTGGGGTCTGGTCCTCATTTATATTTCTAACAAGATAATTAAGCTTCCAACATCCACCTTTATATACACACTGATGTGACTGGCTGTAATAGGCAGGTAGCCTTTGACTACATGTGTCCTTTATAGCAAGTTGCACTGATGTGACATTGACAGCTATTATGAAGGATTGTAATTTTCATTTTTTTTCTTCTATGGTTGATTAAATTAAACTACATATTTGAAGTTCTAAAAATATTCATCGTTATCATGTGTTTCTTACTAAATATAAATATTTTAGATTGCCACTGTCAAAACGTTATCGTCACATCACTGGTGCTAGCTATAGTACATTATCTACGTCTGGTGTCATGGTTAAAAAGAAAAAGAAAAAGACCAAACATCGTCTAAATAAGATGCCAACAGAAGGTGATTCTCTTACAGAAATTCCTGAAGATAATTCGTACAGTTCAAGAAATGATGTGCTAAATAGTAGTTCATCAGACACTCATCAGAACTCATTCTCATATTGTAGTCCTTATTCATTCTAATGAATGTTATTATTATTCAGAACTAGATCGACAGATAGTTCTGATGGTCATCATTTCATTATCAGCCACAGAGTTGTTTATTCTTTTTGTCTGTATGTTACAAAAAATATTGTTTTCTATGAGCATAAATTGTTTACAAACTGCAGTTTACATGTGCATAGTAAGAAAAAGGATTTGGAACTCAAGCTGTGATCCTTTCCTTGCTATCCATCGGCATGTGTTGACTTTTATTGAAACAACAGCAAAAATTATTCCAAAATTTAATTCTAAAGAAAAAAGTAGTGCAGATGTCAAGTTAAACACTTTGTGCTCTACTGCTTAAAATGTTGATATTGCATATCATTCAGGAGCATATCATAGTTCATATTTTTTATACATTTATACATTATGTTCTTGACTCTTTCTTGGAAACAAGAAGAATAATTTTAAAATTATAATTACATGTATAGTTATTGCAACTGACCTACTGGTGTTTAGGGACAGTTCCAGACAACAATCTTTTCTAATCTTTGTGTATTTTGAATGATATTTACTGAAATGTAATTTGTCTCGTGTTCTTTCTATAAGATTTAATTATCTAATTTTTGTTTGTTTCTCTTTTGTTTGTTTTCATTGTTCCATCATGATTTATCGTTTCATTTGTCATTTCTTCATTTGCAAGTGACCAACGGTGGAAAGATGCTTTTTAAAACTCTTTATTTGAAAGTGACAGCATTTTAATGAGTTACATTTTTTGTTAAAAAGTTTGAATTAAAGGCAATAGCTTTTACGGGGGCTGGCGGACAATTTATGTTTTAATATAATATACCTACAGGGTGTCACTATAATGTAGTGCCATTTCACAGCGGAATCAAGCAGTAAATGATAATTAATTTAATTTATATTGTTATTCACAATCGTAATTATTATGTCTTAAGAGTAGATTTGTTAAACTTTCAAGGTTGTGTATGTCAAATAAGCATTCTAAAAGAAAAGGAACATTAGTTGTATTAACCGAATTAACACTTCCAAAGGCTTAATTAGTAATACCATTTGTCCACGCCAAGAATGCATGTTTTGCGATGTTTAATTGCCTTTATTACTACATTGTTATTCTTAACCTATGAAGTCGCTTGCTTACTTGATCACATTGTCTGAAAATCACCTTTTTAGAACAATTAATGCACACAATTTTTGACACAGTGTACTTTATGAGGTTGCGGAATGAATATAGTAAATTCAAAATAAAGAAATTTATTTTTACGTTATTTTTTTATTAATTTCTCCTTTCCTTACTTCAATAACTTAAAAGTATAATGATTATGTTCTTTATTTATCATTTTCAATTGTTTGAAAAACAAATTAAGATAAACGTTTATCCAGTGAATAGGCAAAAACAGATGTTTCACTATCGTAGCATATTACAATTTTTCATGAATACCAAACACTACAGAATAACAAAAAAATGTGTTTTTACTTTTAAATAATTAACCAGACCTCTCAGTTATCTTAATACATATAATTTTGCAGAAAGTAAGTTGTGACATAACTTAGCTACAACTCAACGTACATTACGACACGGTGTAGGTTACAATGCAACGTAGATTCATTACAACATAGGCTAAGCCGATACAATTCAGGTGATGACGGGATGTAAGTTATGACATGACTTAGCATATGATGTGACGTATATTATGACGCAATGCGGATTATGACTCAATGTTGTAGATTATGATTTAGCCTATGGCATGACAGGTTGCGATGTGAAGTAGGCTATCAATGATGCAATGTGGGTTATAACACAACACAATGTAGATTATGAGGCTAAGGCACGATGTAGGTGGCAACCGAACATAGCGATATAGTTAATGTGCATTGTAATTTACAATGTCACACAGCTTCTGATGCATTTCATAATCTATGTTGCATTGTAGCCTAAGCTATGATATGACGTATGCAACATAGGCTACAATGTTGCAATGTACATTTTGGCACAATTATGTAGTTTATGATGCACGGCAGGTTACGACATGACATAGATAACAATGAACTGTAATTTATGAGTCGACATATAGGCTGTATTTGATAGATGTAGGTTACGATGCAATGCATATTATAATACAATGTATGTTATAATACGATGTATATTATGATGCACTGTAGGTTACAATACATTGTTTACAGGCCATGATGTAACGTTTGTTTTGACATTAGAAGTATATCAGTATATACATAGGATGCTGCCATGCTGAAAGATGATGAAATAAATTCCCATAAGGATATGGAAGGGGGTCGATGGCTCAGTCCAAAAGACCGTTTTCACGTTTTTATTCCAAAAAAGACATTGAAAAGGGTATAAACTATAACTTTTTCAGTTTTTTAAGTTCCGTCAAGGGTCAAACATTATTCGGTTTTAATCCAGGAAAAGGTTGTACTTCATTAAATTCCTTATAAAAGGTCATATTGTTAATCTGTTAATCCTTACCATTTTTGACAGTCTGAAATAAATCCATCCGTTAGTGTGCCAGATAGATTTATTCAGACTGCATGTTTGAAAAGCCCCAAAAACAAAAATTGAAATTTGATCGCCACATTCCCAAGTCAGGGAAAGCCAGGTACATTTCTTTATTTTTTCAAACTCATCAGTTTTTCAGATTTTCAAGTCCAGGAAAGAATAGAAAGGGGTGTGTGTCCCTCATTATGATTTTCCCGGATGATTTTATTGCAAGTTTGTTACCGTCTGGGGCCTTATATTTACAGTGAACCCTACTGAAAATGGCACAACAAAAAAAATTGAATCAAGCAATAATTTTTAAAAAATTGTTTTAAATGCCCACACCGAAAGCCCTTAAAAACCAAGTCGGTTGGGCGTTTTTCTTTTACTTTATTTTTTTAAATGCTCAATGTGTGAAAGCCCTTAAAAACCGAGTTGACTTTTTAATTTTTTTTTATTGTTAAGAGAAAAAAATAAAAATTAATAAGAAATAAAGTTCATTAAAAAAATAAAAACACCAAAATTTGAAGCGGTCACGCCCGTTAAACAAGATTTATTAAAAAGCAAATAAAAGTGAAAACACCAAAAGTTGAAGCGGTCGCGCCCGTTAAACAAGATTTATTAAAAAACAAATAAAAGTGAAATTCCCAAAATTTGAAGCAGTGGCGCACGTTAAAAAAGGTTTTTATTTGGTCTGGCCTTATCATGTTTTTAAAATGAATTATCATATTTTTTAATTTAGCGACCAATCTGGATTCCGTATACACACACTTCACGTAAAAATAATGATTACTCCTCCGGCATTGGTCAGAATAGCAATGTCTCCCACCAGGTAGCGCTTCCACTATCGTGACGTTTCCAGCACTGGTAGGAGGAACGAGTGCCATCTGGTGGAAGACAATGCTCAGACTAGTCCAAAGATAGTATCGACACCTAGCGGGACAATATCATATGATAATATTCGACCTTGACATTCTCTCCCGTGATACAAACATGGCAGCAACTGGTGGGAGTGTGTTTACTGGAAGAGGGCGATCGGGTTCCAAATTAACCACTTTGTATGATGCTGATGGTAACGAAATTGAGGTAAGCATCTTAATTTTACTTAAGGAATTGTGGTCGTTGAGCAAAAATCCTCTTTATGTGATTAGTCTCTTAATAACACAAACAAAGGATTATATCTTGACAAGATAATCTGGTGTACTACTGCTACTACTGAGTACTAGTACTACTATTGTACTATGATAATTTATAGTTACAAACTTACATTAGTCCTGGCTAAATGACCCTGCTATCGCTTCCCTGCAGCGAAGCCGTATGGTCATGGCCCAGATAGTGTTAACAAAATGTTTGTCTTGTTTGTCTTTGATACTCCTTATTATCTGTTTAATACATGAAGCTTGATTAATTAACACTCCTCAAGGTGACTTTTAGTTTTAGCACAGAAATCCATTACCACTCAGGCCAATGCGAGATTCCCATCTTCAGGCCCGTCAGATGGGGGTGCGTTGGGTGCGAACGCATCCCCCTTTTGAATTGGGAGGAACATATTTAATGATAACGCACTTCCCTTTAGAAATGGGAGGACCATAATAATGTAATGTTAATGCACCCCCCTTTTGAAATAGTAACGCACCCCCTTTTGAATTGACAGGAAAAGACGCGCACCTGCCACCCCCCCCTTTGAACAGGGAGAATTTTTTTTATGACATTAGCACTTATTCTGGGCGTATTGTAACAATAGGAATGGAAATGCCTTTTTTTTATGCTTGTCAATATATATATATATATATATATATATGTATATGTATATGTATATGTGTATGTGTATGTGTATGTGTATGTGTATGTGTATGTGTATGTGTATGTGTATGTGTATGTGTATGTGTATGTATATGTATATGTATATGTATATGTATATGTATATGTATATGTATATGTATATGTATATGTATATGTATATGTATACGTATACGTATACGTATACGTACACGTACACGTACACGTACACATACACATACATATTTATATATACACGTACACGTACACACACACACACACATACATACATATATATATATATATATATATACATATATATATACATATATATATATATGTTCATTTTAAAACCTCAATTAAAACATTTTGCTTTGATCTGAAAGGTCCTTTACTCTATTAGCATATGAGAATATTCTACTAAGCTTGGTGTGTAATAACTATAAGTTTAAACATATCTGTTTGCATACAATAATTTCCAAAATTTCAAAAATTGATGGAAAACCATTTTAAACTTTGTAAAAAACATATGGTTCAGCTTTTTCCAAAGATACATTAGAAAATCAGCAAGAAATAAAAAGAAAAAAACTAAAGGCTTATATTTTTTGCAAAAAAATGAGATCTACCACTTTTAGTCCCTTGGATGCAGCCTAGTTTTATTCAAAGCCCTAATTACCAGTTGAATGTACATTTGTAATACAACCTACTGCAGGACTGGCACAGCAGTTTTACAGAAAAAATTATAACGGATAGACAGTCAAAAGTTCTTGAATAGTATGCCATAGTATAAATGATATCATGGAAAATGTTACTGCCAGTTTATTAGTTTATTTTACGTCAGCCATGTAAATTCTAACCTCAGTCATTACTGAATCAGTCCTAGTTGGGAATTCTCTTACAGTAATCCCTGAAATTACAGAGAACGTTGTATATTCAAAAACACATGTCAGGGAATTATACTGCTGAGGGCTAAAACAAGATAGCTGATGTCTGTTTGATCTGTTAGTTTGGTACCAACCACCCATCAAATGGATTTATTAGACATTGTATTTGTGCCACTGTTAATACTAACTATTATATAAACAATACCTATCATCAGTAATATTTTTTTCTTCCTTTTTGACCGTCAATTGAAAATTATAACCCGTCATTTGACGGAATGACTGGTCGCTGGCTAAAAGCCTGTAGTAGAGTCAAGTAACCAGGACTAGTGTATAATAAAGACTTAAGTACTGATCAATTTATAATAGAAACTATGTTTTCTATGTTAATCTCTTCAGCCTGAAACTAGAGAAGATGAAGAGCAGAACATTAAGCTAAATGAAACAATTGAATTGTTGCTAGCAGCTGGCTACTTCCGTGCTAGAATCAAAGGACTTTCACCATTTGACAAGGTGAGTGCATACATCCCAGGGGGTCTCTTGGGTATATTTTGGGGTGGGTGTGTGGCACCGATGGAAACATTTTTGGACTAATTTAGAAATTTAGACCCCAAAATATATCAAAAATTCCAAAATGAACTCCGAAATATACCAAAATTTTTGTTCAATAAATCATGGCCATGCTGTACTACTGAAGCCATGGGGGTACCCCATTCCATACCAAAAATCGTCAAGCTACCCATACCAACAGCACATCCCCGTCAATCTGACACACTAAACAACCCCAAGGGAACAATTGAAATGTATAGTGAATAAGGAATGTTCCTGAATGCATGTTATTTGTATTTGATAAACAATTCTCAAAAGCATTGATATGTTTTAATTGTAGGTTGTTGGTGGTATGACATGGTGCATTACCACATGTAATTTTGATATTGATATTGATCTATTGTTTCAAGAGAATTCAACAATAGGCCAGAAAATGTAAGTACTAAAAACTTGAGACAAAAAAAAACTTGTTTAACGGGCACGACCGCTTCAAATTTTTGGCGTTTTCACTTTTATTTTTTTTTTAAACTTAGCCTGACTGCTTCAAATCACGGCATTTTAAATTTTTTTTATTTTATTGTAAAAAAATCAGAAACACTAAAACCCAAATTCTTGCAGTGCTGCCTGATTCAAAATATGTTTTCTTTTAACACTAAAAAAAAGCCAGACCGACTTGGTTTTTTAAGGGCTTTCGCACATTAAACACTTTTTTAAAAAATAAAAGTAAATACCGATTGACAAACTCAGTTTTTGAGGGTTTTTGCGCGTTACACAACTTTTATTTTTTTGTGGCCTAGAACATTTTTTTTGTAGAATGTTCAAATGAATAATTGCCTTTTAAATAAAATTTTCATTGTTTACATGTAGTTTGCAATTATTTTGGCATTAAATATATAATCTAAAGTCTGTACAGTTGTATGATATGGGATTTAAAAGTGAGAATTTTAAAGTATCCATGTTGTACACACGGTGGAGTATTGAGTTAGTTTTTTGTTCACATTGGCAAAATACTTGGGTTTTGGCTTTTGAAATAGTACTGTATTTGGTCTCAAAAAGCAAGAGATATAGCATACATAATCATGATTCTGTGATATGAAATTTGGTTATTTACAGATCTTTAACTGAGAAAATTGTTGCTGTACTTCCTAAAATGAAATGTCCCCATCGCATCGAACCACATCAAATTCAGGGGTTAGATTTCATCCATATTTATCCTGTTGTACAAGTAAGTTATATTGTAATATATGGCTTTGACATTATTTAGTAATATTGGAAACAGTTTGATTCTGGAACCTAATGGCAATCGACTGTTTGCAGAAACTTGGTACAGCAAGTGCATTCTAGTAGTTTATTTTTGCCATACTGACCAATGAGAAATGTTTAATATAAACAAAGCCAAAAATGTACTTGGTTTGAATATATGTCCACGGTAATGTTCTAACAGGAATGTAAAGCTGTACGTCAAAATATATACACCAAATTTAAAGCGGTGTAACTCAAAGAAATGGGTGAAATATTAGAAAGTGAGAGATCAAAATAATTGTATTTTCTTTGTATTTTAAACTGATTGGCTACATGCATGCATTATTATTTTACGCACCTTATATCAGATGATAAGGAAATTTCAAGTTTTAAAGTAATGAACATAAGTTTGCCATTTTAATAGTTTCAGAATGTTTAATTTTAAGAGTTTAGTTATGAATCGTTTTTGTTGAAGACAGGCCTTCTCAAACAAAAGTTTGCTACCTAATTTATGGATATAAAAATGCTGTTTGTTAAGGTAACACAGACGTTTAATTTCCTGGCTTTTTAATGTCAATCTCATTTAAAAATGCATTTTTTTTAGTGGTTGGTAAAACGGGCCATAGAAAGTAGAGAAGAAATGGGTGATTACATAAGAGCATTTTCTGTGTCGCAGTTTAACAAAAACCACAAAACACCTGAGGTAAATAGAAGAGTTACCATGATATGCAAACAAGACATTATAAACAAAGTTCAACATCACCACAACTTCTTCTGCTGTGCTACTGATGGTGTTTCTGTAGCAAGTGAACATACTTTGCAAAATTTGTTATTTTTCTTCTGTAGTCACTCATATTGTATTGTACAATCATTTAACTGCGATTCATAAAAATTCTATGAAATGTATATTTTTGCATGCACCAGTGTTACGAGGCCAAATGAGTGAATAATCATTAGTGCTGTGGTGATGGTGCAATTCATTAACAATTCTGCGAACATTTGAGTTTGCAATTTGCAGCCAGTGGCTCCACCTAATGTTTGCAAATAGTCTATTGAGTTCTTTATATTCATAGGATGAAAAATTTGATCTAGTAAAAGACAAGGCTTTATCAACTGTTAGTAGTGTTAAAGATGTTTACAAACCTCAGAGAAAATACCGTCGACCAAATGCCACAAAAATTCGAGATGAACCAACACGAGTTTATTCAACACTTCTTGAGTACGGTCGCAGATATGGGATAAGTAAGGCATCTGCTCAAAAGGAGGATGAGAAGACAGCTGCTAAAAGAAAGGCGGTGGCTGCTGGTTTGGCAGGGGCTCAGGAAGTAGAAAAGTCAGCTGAGGAATTACATGCTGAAGAAGAAGTATGTTTGTTGAGTATCAACCATAAAATTCTTTAGGACTCAATCATGAGATCAGCAGAGTAACCTCATTTACTTGTGAATAATTTTCTTAGCACTAAAGTGATGCAATTTTTGTTACTAGTAGAATAAAATGGTGTATCCATTTGATTACTTATTCATTTTCAAGTATAAGATAGAGGACGAAAGGCCGGGAGGCACCTGTGTGTGGTCACCTGATGAGTTAGTGCCTCACTTCTGGGATATGTTTAATGCTAGTTAGATAATTTTCCATTTACAGTAGTCTTTATAACCAGTGTCCTTTGTATTGTAGAAGAGAATAAAAGCTTTAATGAAGGGAATGTCAACAATGGATAGAAGAGAGGTATGTTTTTTAACTAGCAATGTGAACCTTACTTTTACCTGGGAAAGAGTCAGGATTTTTGGTGTCTGTCTCATTCTTCTGATTTGACAAAAAACTGTCACAAGAGTGCACTTCTTGATTAAAAGTGTTATTTAAATAATTACTCTTTTATGCCCATCACACATAGTGCATGGGCATATAGTCATAGGCTGTACATCATCGTCGGCGATGTTGTAGGCGTTGTTCGTAATACTTTCTTTTTCAGCTTCAGTTTTTACCCGATCAGCTTCAAATTTGATACAGGGTCGGTTATAATTTGATCTTGATTACTTCCAATAGGGCCGACTGGTGGCAATGCTTGTTCCCGAGAGGGCATGTTATCTTGCTTGATTTGCTTACCTAATCAGATTCGTTAAATCTACATCGCTTGTCAGTTCGTGAGAAATTTAGAAGCCGGATCCTGTGAAGTTTGTAATTGATCACTAAAAAAGTTATAATGGATCCCTCGAGGATTGTTATTCACATGCTGATTTGAAAGTCATGAAAACTGGCACATCTAGGTTGTGGCGAAGTCAAAAAATGATATTTTTTTTCCTTTTTACAGTTATATTTTGTATAGTGTCCAGTAAAACTTCTCTTCTATATATTTTGGGGTGGGAGTGTGCCACTGATGGTAAAAGTTTTGGACTAACTCTATACCAAAAAATGTGGAAATTTGGATCATGAAATATATCAAAAAATCCAAAACAAACTCTGAAATAAATTCGAAAACATATCACGAAATATACCAGCAGTCAACATTTGGAAACTACATACGATGTCATAAATAGTGTACAGCTCACTCATTATTTGTTTTGCTAGATATTGTTCACTATTTCACTTGAAAAGTAAACCCGGAATACACTTTTTCAAAAGAGTTCTTAACTAGACCTCAAAAACTATACCTGAAATATCATGACTACAAGAGTGTAAAAAGGTATCCAGAAATATACCAAAATTCGTCAAAAAAGGTACCCCAAGCCAGAGGCACATCCCCATCGGTTCCATGCACTATAAGAACCCCCCAGGATTCACACCCCCAAGCTGTAATAGCCTGTTCACAGTTGAACAGCATAGTAAGATTGAATTAATGTACTGATATGGAAGATATTTTGAATCATGTTCATCTAATATAGAGATTAATATAGGCAGTTTCTGGCTCATTTGAACTTTTAAACCTATAGGAAGAAGGAGGAAAATGGGAAAGAATTGCACATCAATACCACAGAAAATATTTTGAATATTTTACATTCAAAGGGAAGCATTTCTGTGTGAATAGTGCTCTAGCCGATTCTTAAAAAGATTGATGAAAAAGTTCACTTTTCCTTAAAACCTCTCTCTCAGATGTTGTAAAATCTTGATAGTATTGAAATTATAGTGAATGGGAGCTTTCCAATCTCATATGTGATTAAGACTTGCTGATTTCTGTATTCTGTTTTTATTCTTGACTTCTTATTCTTCACACTTATAGACACCATCTCCACGTAGGGTATGTACTGCTTTGCCTTTCCAGAAATGAATGTGCATTGTGTTTAATTGTGGACATTTTTGTAAATTAAAATTTAAATGTTTTCTCTAGAGGTGCAAGCCATTTTTGATATGGTAAAACTGAAATAATTGAATCCTGAAAGTAAAACATGATATCCTCACCTGTTTTATTTTCTCTAGGATTCAATTATCTCAGCTTACCATATCAAAAGTGATTTACAGCTCTTGTGAAAGCATTAATTTTAGTTATCATTTTAGTATGTCAACAAAGTAATCAACAATACATTTATTTTTAACCAGTTTTTTTTGACAGAGGAGCATGTTTACATTGAATTCACATAAGTACTGTTATGTTATGTTTGAAAAGTATGAAATCTGTTTGCATCATTCGGAACCTTTTGTTAAAAAGTAGATTGATATGTTATCTACAATGCATTTTGGTTGTTAGTTTATCTAAATTTGGAGCATCTACATTTGTGTGACATTTATGAAACTGAATAAAATGTACTGCTTATGTTCTACTTTTTGACAGTGAGTTCTATATTAACAAGACAATGTTTTATTTTTTTTTATACACACTTTGTATAAAATTTATAAACTACTGAACAGATATGACAGAACTATACTGCTTGATGCAGCGTGTATGTGAACATGTATTAGACAACTGAATGTATGTACCTGATTATTTAACTTGATGTTTGAAGTTAGATTTGCATATAAAAATACTCTTCAGTATCTGATATATTGTAATATAAAAGATTATAGAATTAAATTTTTTATGTATTTTTAAGGGCAAGTTGTCTGCCAGTATTGTGGGGTCTATCGTTAGTATGCAGTCTGAGCAAATACAACAGGCAGCTGCAGAATATGCTGACAAGGTACTGTGTTTCTTTGGTCTGCAGTTATTTCCCATTTCATTCTTATAACGTACCATAATATGCTGTGCCATGCTTCATTCACAACGTCAGACATTCTAGTTGGCTCACTTCAAGAGAGGTAGCTGTGTGCATAAAAACAATTTACAGTCTGACCTTGAAAGCTTGCTGACAGCATTATGATGACCAACTTTGTTACCTTTAACACGTTTGCTGAAGCTCTGGAATTTCTTTAATACCCACAAGCAAATAAGGATAATTCTTAACTTTATTTCTAAATCCTAGTTGTCACATTGTCAGCTTTAATGGGGATTTCTTTAAATTTACAATTACACAAGAAACAGGGTTTATTGATATTACAGAATTGCTCTACTTTATTTCTAGCAAGCGGAGTTGGAACAGATTGATCGATCAGATAGCAGAGTGGCTGGTGTCCAGCAACATAAACGCATCGTAGCATCACTGAACAAACAGATTCAGCAACATAAAACTAAACTAGAGGAGGTTGGTGGAGACATAGTTTATCAATCTAGTCAGTTATATTGAGGATCTCAGAGTAACCCATCAAATCATAATCTGGATTTTTTTTTTGTGATTTCAGAAATTTGTTGCTAATATTGAAAAATATCACTTAAAATACAATTATTATTTCATGCATTACCTTTCTTGATTCAAAGAGGAATTAGAAAGAATTATTTATTTAGCAATAAAATAAACATAATTTTTTTTCTAAAAATATACCATTTTGCATTCATATGTATTGGTGGTTTATCCCATATAATGCCCTCTAATGTCAAAATTTGAAAACTGCAGTTAGGAAAGCCCTGTTGTAATGTATACTGTACAATGTACAGTGATCACAAGGAAACTTTTGTACAGTTGCAAGGAGTATTGTACAAGAATAACCTGATAATGTAGGAATGTTGATGGAAAAAGGTCTTCGTCACAGAAATCATTTGGCATACTAGTTGGATCTCTTAATTTTGGACTTGAATTTGGCTTTGGTTGTATCATGGTGTTGCTAGCAAAGTCGTATGGTGTAAAGCTGCAATGTAGTGATATATTTGTGTTTTTTTTGGCATTTTTATAGTTTTATAGTACACTTGTGAGTATTTACTCTGTAAATCTGTTATGTTAGCATGAGAGGCTAAGATCATGAATTTTAGCTGGCATCATCAATCTTACAAAAACTTGAATAGACATACATGCATAACATTTACTCGAATGAAGTTTATTTTTTGCAGGCCAACTTATATTTATACTGCAAATTAAGTGCAATTTGTTTCCTTAATATGATAGGTGCAGTCCAAGCATGAAGAACTTCGTCAGACATATGTTCAAACTCAAGAAAAAATAAAGGAAGTAAGTGAAAATGCTTTTTTATGCCCATCACTATGTAATAGTGAAAGGGCATATAGCCGTACTGTATGCGGCGGCGTCGGCGTATGTAACCTTTTCTTTGTCTTGCTATAACGGCTTCAGCTTTC
>JAOXYB010030965.1:0-14698 GCA_028565635.1 Phoronis ovalis
AACCTGAATGCAGGACACACTCTGGATAAATAATAATAATTCAATCGGCAACAGGATTAACCATAAGCATTCTTCTTTGCTTTTTATTGGCAAATCTATCTAGCCTTCCACGCCCGCCCGTAAATCCGCCACTGATTGGTGTTGATTTGGGTGGGGACCTCAAAAATCATGACCCGAACTTATACCCAGGTAGCACTAAAAAATTGGCCCAAAATTATACCAAACTGAACTACAAAATACCATACCTGAACTTATTCCCATGGTCAAATCAAGACACAAACTTATACCTGCTGGTTAAAATCACGACCTATGGCAAACCAATGATCTATACTTAAACCTTGGGTAATATATAATTAAAATTATATGCCACGTATATACCATTTTATCTGTTGGGTAAGGTGTGTTAGATATATAAAATATAGGTGTATGGGCGGTCTCTTGGGTCGCGAGACCCCGAGGTCATTCTTAAAATAACTGTCAATGTGGAAGTATATAAGTATTCGCCATGTGACAAGTTTATTGGCGTCTGGCTAACGTATCGACTTTCGTGGCCTTTTTTACTTTATGCATTCGCCAGGTAAAACACAAATACCTACCTGAGAAGGAGGGGAAGCGATCGAATTCTTCAAAGCTCTCTAAAACCCCGGGCAGTCAATATGAAAGTGGGTACGCATGTCCCAACAAAATTTCGCGTGAAAGAGTATGTTTTTCGAACCGCCGGTTCGTAACGCGCGTTACGCGCTTAGGGTCTGTTTTTTCGCTAAAATCACGAAAAGGGGTGGTTTTTTGGAGGTGTGACACTTCATTTATAGAGGTATTTTTTCCCAAAAGTCACTTCCTTAGGGGTGTATTTCCGCAAAAACCTCACTTCCTTAGGGGTGAATTTTTTTCCAGATTGTCACTTCGTTAGGGGCTTTTTTGAAAAGCCATGTTGGAACCTTTGAACATGGGTACCCACTTTCATATTGACTGCCGTCCCCCGGCTAAAACCGTCACCACTATTATATATATTTGAATATTTCGCACCCGAAATTCTTTACGAATACTGGCCAGACCCTTCAGATACATACTGGTTTCCGGAAATCACACCTTTTTATTTCAACTTATTAAATCAAATATTCTTTTTCTGTGTCTACTGTTGCAGTCTATAGTCAGTGTCTAACTTAGCGGTGATTTGTTCCAGATTTTGTAATCGGTGTTAATTATTGAAACGATAACCGTGATTAAGTTTTGCGATTTGGAATAATGGGGAAAATAACCTGGAAAGAATAGGAAATCCATAATCAAAAGTATGTATTAGATTTTTAACTTTATGGGGACTGAACAACAGTATACAAATATCTGCTTCGGGATTTGTGTGTGGTCTTGTAAAAACACCGAATCAATGTTTTTTTCATATCTCGGTCAAAATTAAAAAAAAAATTCGGAGGATTCATCATTATCAGAGCTCAGCTAATCCGCAATTTCAACTGGAAATATCATGTCTAAGCTTGCGCCTTTAAGTAAGACGTCAACTGGGTGAAAACCCCAGGTGCGAACCTCTCTACCCGATCCCGTATCCGAAGAATGGTGCTCCCCCTTACTTCCCCTTGGTCATTCTTTATTTTATATAGTACATTTGCATTGATTAAAACTGTCAGTTTTAAAGATTTAAAAATATTGATAATTGGGGTTTGAATCCCGGGTTTGAATAGCATATTCAATTTTGCAACCTACTATATAATGGGTCTGGATCGGGATGGATTTGAGAAATGTCATGACCAATGCCCACCCAAAATAACCGAGTTATTCAGCCACCTGCCATTGCGCTTTAAAGCCACAGAGCGAAATCGCAGTAGGGTGTTAGTCATAATCCCTGTAAATCCTCTTAGGATAATAACCTGTTTTATTTACAAAATTAAAAGATAAGTGTTTGTTGATTTGTTGCAAAGAATGGAATTGTTTACACAACACGGCCACAAATTCATTGTGATTTCCTTTGGCGTCATGTAAAGCCACAGTCTATAGATTTCATAGGATCACCGACTGCCAATAAGAATTAACATGAGAAAACTGATTGAAACTTTCATCCAATCATAAATCTGCTTACATGGTGCTATGAATATTCATAAAGATAACACATCTATCTCCAGCCAGTGCACGCGCGAGTTTGGAAGATAGTACTACTAGGAATTTTTGGATCAAAGTCCACCATGACTGCGGACTCTAACCCTCGCACGGACATGGATCGCGATAAAGGTACTGCCCAGTTACCCCCAGGTGTTGCAGGAGTACCAAACGAAGCGGCACTTTTGGATTTGATGGAGAAAACAGGTTTTGGTATGATTCAAGAAAACGGTCAAAGAAAATATGGTGGACCTCCCCCTGGCTGGGAGGGCACACCGCCACCAAGAGGTTGTGAAATATTTGTGGGGAAAATTCCTAGAGACTGCTATGAAGATGAACTTGTACCAATCTTTGAAAAATGTGGCAAAATATATGAGCTTAGGCTAATGATGGACTTCAGTGGGTCTAATAGAGGCTATTGTTTTGTGATGTACACGAATAAAACCGATGCAAAACGTGCTGTCAAAGAATTAAATAATTATGAAATTCGTAAAGGTCGACTTTTAGGAGTCTGTATGTCTGTTGATAACTGTCGGCTTTTTGTGGGTGGAATCCCAAAAAACAAACATAAAGATGAAATAATGCAAGAGATGGAAAAAGTTACTGAAGGTGTCGTGGATGTCATTGTTTATCCAAGTGCTACAGACAAAACTAAAAATAGAGGTTTTGCTTTTGTTGAATATGATAGTCACAGGGCTGCTGCAATGGCCCGAAGAAAATTGATTCCAGGAAGAATTCAGCTCTGGGGTCATCAGATTGCAGTCGACTGGGCTGAACCAGAACAAGATGTTGATGAGGATGTTATGTCTCAGGTAACTTCAAACCTATCCATGTGCTCTCAGATTCCCCACCCAGCATCATATGGTGCAATATAAATACAATTCTAAATGAAATAGGTCTCCTGAATACAGGGGTACTTTTCAAATAATTGTGTTATTATTTTGTGTATGTATGCATTTAATAGAAACAATGGAACCAAATGGCTGGGACAGCTAATTAAAAGTTTGTTCTAAAATTAAATAGTTTAGGTTGATTTAACAAGAGGAAACACAATGTACCCTGAGATATTTGTAATACTTTAGCCATGCTAATCTGCCAAGAATGTCAAATAGGACAATAATATTGTTTGTTTTTGTTTTACTAAATAGCCATATTCTACAAATGAAATCTGGGGTAAATGTGTCATTTATAAAACATTGTAAGTTTAAGTAATCTATATGACAATATGAGAAATCCTGTTTATCCAGTGGTTTAAATAACCCTCTCAAACCAGTGAGACATTTTTCTGACATTGTTACAATTAAGCTGCATTATCAATGCCAAAATATCTCAAAATGTTCCCAATATGACAAGAAAAAAGTATTCTTGCACTATATATATATATATACATACATAACAATCATCCATTAAATTACCACATCTAATTTTCCAATGTCAAAAATTCTTAGCATTGCAAGACATCGACAAGGCCCCATAACAAAAAGTCATGGTTTAATTTTTTTTTTATTTGAAGTAAGTTTGAGGAATATTTTTCATCTAAAGGGGGCGTTTCTATTGAACAGACAACTGTTGCTTCCCTGTATTACCGTACTATCTTATCACCAACATACATTACTGTCATCACCTGATGTATTAAAATGGAATATCTTCTATGAAGCCCAACCTTTGATATTTGAAAAGCAATTACGATTTTAAGACTGGTTATCTTCCCTTGTGAAATAAATGTACCAGATTTGCCTGGGGAAAAAATAGAAAAATGTTTCTTATGCTTTCTCTTCATATGCAAAACATGCTACTACATTTTTTGATTCCCACACTCTGGGCAACTGTATATTCGAGGCTTGTTATCATACGATGCCTTAGTTGAGATTTCAAATGATTTTTGACTTTTTAACTTGGCTGTTTTCAAAAAAGTTTACTCTATGGCTGAGTGTAAAGCAACTTAAAATATAGTTTGGTTGCAACTTTCCCTTATTCTGTAACTCTCCTGGCGAGTAAATGCTATAATGTTCCAGGTGTATTGCAGCAGTGACATATTTAGACAGAATAATCACTTTATGATTGGTGTTTATAGACAATGTCCTGAAAGCCATAAATGTTGTAGCTAAAAATGTGATTATTTTCTTCTTTTAAGGTTAAAAATAATTAGTTGAATCAGGTAAACTTTCCAAGTTTGCATAATCACTTTAAAGAGGTAATTTGGAAATAATAAACTGCCAGTCTAGATTTGTCATGCTTTGGAATGTTTATGACCATACATATCAATGGTTATTACAGTATTAACTTGATCCATTTACAATAATGATTACTTCTATAAAATACTGACTTTCTTTATACTAACATAGGATATTATCCTATTAACAAAACAATGCAAGTACAATAACATAATCAACATCAAATAACGCCTTTGTGTTAAATCTAAACACCTGTAATATTCATGAAACCACTAAGTTTTAACTATTAAGATTAAAATGTAATGGAATATTTACAAATTTCTTTTAAAGTAAATTGTGTGACTTGTTATCAGATTTAGAAGAGAAAATTCTGTAAAACTATCAGCTGCTGCTTGACAGACTGTAGTACTTGAATTTATGCAAATGCTTACTACTACAAATTGTATGCCTTTATGATATAGTTATTGAATACTTTTCTTGTGATACTGCAAGGTATTAAGTAGGTTATCTGGTTACTATGGTAATTATCATGAATATAATGGCACATGTGATTTTCCAGACAACTTACCTATGGAGCCTACTGTAGTTTATGTTAACAGTTATATGTTGCAACTGATAAAACTTATTATGAATTCTCACCTTTTGCCTTGTCATTGAATATTTTACTGTATTTTTGAGGCTGGAATTAGGCAAAAAAGGACTAATTAAAACTTAGTAACTAACCTCTTGGACTAGGTGACTACATGTAAGATGTTTACAATAATTAATTTATGTATATCAATGGCCTGTTTTTCATTGCTGATTTTCTTCGTGCACATGTTCCTTTGTTGCACTTGTTTCTTATTTTCAGTAATTTCTCCATTTAGATATTACAGAGTCACCCGATTTGAATAACTTCATTAGAATTTTGTTAGTTAACTGATTCAATTTGTTAGTCTAACAAATTTAGTTCGTTAGTATCTCTGGTTATAAAGTTCTAACAAAGTCTAGCATCAGAGTTTCAGCTAACCTAATTGAACCTATGAGTTAACAACTTCCAGAACTCTAACAAACAAATTCAGCTTGTAGCAAAATCAATCCATTTTTTTTTTAAATATCAGGGTAACAATCCAAATTTTAAAATATTTGTGTAGAAATCCATTTTTATGCAAACTGACTGATACAAACCAAATTACCAAAATCTATTTATGGATACAAACCTAAAATTAATCCAAATTTTTTGAATTTCTTTATGGTAGCAATACAAAAAAAATACAGTAAGAAGTATACAATCCAAATCCAAAATTTTCAACTGACTGCACACCGCAACCTAAAAATAACTTTAGTACCCCCCACTGGAGTTGACCATGAGGTCGAAAGCTCAAAGTTTTTACAAAGTAGCTTTTTATGCTTTTGGAGGTTATATAGCAAGAATCAAGGAGATCATTTTGAGGTAAAAAAAATCCCAAAGTAATGAATTCCTAATATTGCTCAAAAGTTCAAAAATGATTTTGAAACGACATTTAGAGGTCATGTAACATTCATGGAACCCTACCTTTATTTAATAAAAGGCTATCTAGCTGTGTTAGAACAAAATCTTAGTTTTACCAATGATATTCTATCAAAATTCTGTGTGCTTTTTAAAATTCTCAAGTGTACACTGGTTGTATCACTAAAAATTATTGATCGCCCGAGAACAAATATTCCAGTCAATGAATTGTCGTATAGATGGCTGATCTGAATTTGTGGCTGGTTTGGTATAAAATTTCAGCTGTGAGTCTATTTTTGATTCAGTGAAAGTTCCATAGCTATGATTAATTACTGTGGTAAAGTAGGTTAAATAGTACTATCAAGGAAACAACCCTTTGTTAAAAGAACCTGTCAAGAAACATTCATACTAACATCAGTAATTAATGTGGGGAACAATTGCAACTGTCTCTTTTACATATACTGTAACTTATTTCTTGTGTGGGCTTCCTACTTCTCAAACATTTCAAAATGTCATTCACACAGAACTGCAACTCCTTCCTGTTAAAGGAAAGTTAAGTGAGAAAGTTTGAAGGACTTCTTGCAACATGGGACTGACTGTCATTTGATGCTGTTAATCTCTTTTGGAATGTAAAAAATTATTTACTTTGCTTTTCATCAGTGACATTTTGTGATACAAAAAAAACATTTTATAACAAATAGCCCCAATTAGTTAATGATCATCCTCCACAATTATCCAATTCAGTAAACAGTAACATATTTCCTGTATTACTCTCCTAACACCAATAAACCACTGTATGTTACAACTGATAAATATGTAGAATTCTATTATTTTACTTATTATATTGACCACAACGTTGTGCTTCCATCTAGTTGTTTCCATTTAAATAGCAACGAGAGTTACATTTCTTTACACAGAAATCACCATTTTTACATCAATTAGGCCTAAGTACACCATAGCATGAGGCTTTGTTGACACTACATATGAATATAGTACCAGCATATTAATACATGCATTTTTTTCTTTTGGGGGGGGCGTGGCATTTTAATTTTGGGTGTTTTGTAATGTCAACATGTTGTACTTTCTGACTAAAGCAATAAAATTCCAGAGATCATTACATTTTTTTAAAAATCAGAATTTGAATTCGGGCTTATTTGCCACTGGAATAGTGCGATTCATGGGTCGATTTTGTTCCAACTCGATTTTCTCAAAATCAGTATGGTCAAGACTGCACGAAAATTTAACTGGTAGTGTATGAAAGAGTGTACGCTCAAATTATGAAGAGATTATAGTTCCGGGAATGTTGCTCTATTTGATATGTGCATGAACATTACAACGTTTTTGTATTGAGTTGGATGGGGAGTCTAATGGTGTACTTAGGTCATGAGAGCTTTCTAGATTGAATATTGACAACACTATTTAAAAGAGTAGGCAGAACTGTGATGATTTATTCAATCAAACTATGTAAAGATATGTATTAAATCGTTTGTTTAAGTGTAGTGTTTTATGCTGTCCATTGAAAAGATTAATTATTTTGTGGATCTCCAATTTTTACAACTGATGTTAGGCTGTTTGACACATGCATTGCAGGAAAGTACTTATAATGCATGAAAAGAACATGGTGTATTCGATGTCATGCAAAGGCAATGCATACTTTTTTGTTGTCTACGTTGCAAGATTTTTTCACCAATTAACAGCCAATTAGATAATGATCGTCCTTAAACTATTTAAAAAACTTTAGTTCTAGTTGTTTCAGATTTCTTATCTCAGTTCAAGTAATCAAATGGTGTAGACTTGTTTAAAGTTTAAATTATGCACAGGTAACAACAATACTAGTCATCAATCATGTTAAAAATGGCATGTAACCAACTAGTGTTATTTGTTTTAGACAGCCCTGTTTGATAAAGGTCGGTCTAAGTAAATTTTAATAGAAAATCTAGACTGGCACTAATACAGCTTTTAAAGTACTTTTAGTAGTAATAACTAGTAAGGACCAGTGTTTGCAATTTGTTTCATCTACTCAATAAAAGTTACATTAGTATATTGTTGCAAAGATAAATTTACTGAAAACTGAATCATAGATATTTCGTAAGCGAATAGATTTTTTAGCACTATGTGGTGATACAATCTTATTACTCATAGCATTTGCACTTTGTATGCTATAGAGTGACCTCTGTCCCTTTTGGGTAAAACTAAAACTTTTGTTTTAAAACTTATTCAGTCATACTTTGTCAAAAAGTAAATGATCATTAACCCCATTCACACTTACAACTTGAAGCACTTGCTTTATAATAATGTTTCGGCCTCTAATGTGTACGCAAATAAATTGTTTCAAGCGCTTTTAGCTCCTGTTATTTTTTCATGTATTAGACGTCATGAAAGAAAATGTGTATTGTTGTCTTGTGTACATTGCAACATTTTTTCACAAATTTACTGTCAATTTAATTTAGCAATCGTCTTTAAAAAAAGGTACAACAGAAAACGGAGCAGTGGTCATTTATTTGTATGGTATATATCATAATCAAATTGTTGAATAACAAAGATTTCTAAGAGGACATGTGAACAAAAAGTAAATCGATCCTCTGAGAATCCTAGATCTGCCTCCGGGAAATACTATATTTTAAATCTGGTTGACCGTAGGACACATTAGTCTGTTGTTATTCTCAGCTTTCATTTTGAATATTAATGTTGGTAGAAACATGCTCTTGGTTCACTTGGCCTTCATTTGATTTCATGTCGCCCAGCTGTATTAAAAGTTGTATACTTTATTTGCTGATTTAGAGTTCTTTATTAGTAAAATATGTCGATTATGTAATGTGATATTTTCAGATAAATATCAAATAAATGTCCCTACCTATGTCTAAATTTTAATAATATTTCTAAATTTGCCACTATGATTGAAATATCGAACCTGCTGGTTAGAAATGGTACATAAACCTTTTTGTGCACATTCGTAATGAATATACAGCGCAGAAACTTTTCAGAATGGAACCTTTAATATTTTTTTGTGATGTGATTGTGATGCATTATATTGTAGTTCAAGCTTTTTGGTGAAGTATATAAATATAAAAAGTATCAAAGCCATTCTTTTTTTTCTTAGGTGAAAATTCTATATGTTAGGAATCTGATGTTGAGTACTGCTGAAGAAAATATTGAACATGCTTTTAACAATGCTGCTGGGAATGAAGGAAGTGTTGAACGTGTCAAGAAAATTCGGGATTATGCTTTTGTACACTTCAGAGACCGTGATGATGCGTTACGTGCCATGAAAAGGATGGATGGTAAGACATGAAGAAATGAATTATATCATTTCTACACATTTTTTTTTAATTTGAAATTTACCTTTGATTTATTTCCTATTATAGATAAGATACTTTACTTATTGAACAGAAACTCCTCTGGCATGCTCTAAGTAAATCAGGTTGTGGCTTCTTTTTCAATGAAGGTGTGTGAAAATAGTAAGAAAATTGGTATATGTCTTTATCAGTGAGTTGCATGTTGCTAGTTTGAGTTCAAACCGTAATTGTTGAATATTTTTGTTAAAAGTTGTTATAACTCAAGTCATACTCACTACAGTTGAGTTTACGTATTTTTCAATTTAATATTCCAAATGAATTTCCAATTTTATAAAAATGATTAAATATATATACGATTTGATGACTGCGCCTAACATACATCAGGGAGAGAAAGATTTTGCAGCTATTTAGATCTTAGTCTTGCACTGAATATGTATATTTATGTATGCCAGAGGGTATTGTGTTTTGTTCTTGTTAATATATGTATGGACCGGTAATCATGAATAACTTTTTTTTTCGAAATGTATGTAGTTCTACTTCGTATTTGAACAGGTTCTAACTTTGAAGGCTCAGTGCTTGAAGTATGTCTTGCCAAACCTGTAGACAAGAATGATTATGTACGGTACACAAGAGGTGGAGTAAGAGGAACATTACCTCAGGTAATCACTGTTCTAGAATTTTTGTTTTGTACAATGTAGCATGTACAATCAGTTGCCAGTATGTGACTGCATTAAACTTCCTAAGAGGAAACTTTAGAAAGTCCTAAACATACCTGTTGCTTATCAATTTCATGACTTGTCTAAGTCACTTTTCATGTTATGAAATGTCATTGATGTTTTTAAAAATTCCATACTGTAACAGTACTTTGATGGAAGCCCTTGTTTCGGAAATAAGAATAGTTCCAGGTAAAACTAACAAAAATTATCTAAATCACCTAATAGCTAATTAGATAGTTATCTTGTTAAACATAACAATTGTAGTAGAACTTGACTAGCTGTTTTGAAAATTTTTAAGGCACAAATTCATAGTTTTGAGAGTGTACCAATGAACTAGTGGTTTACTGCTGTTGTATTGTCCCATTTTTCTTGTAATGTTAGAAGGTTGCACGATCTGAGATTAGTAAAAACAAAAACTTTAAAGTTGTATTTGCAGGTCGTCCAATGTAGTTTGTATAAAAATACAGAATCTTGATGATATACATTATTGATACTTTGTAGGGGTTCCAATTTGGATTTGAACAACAAAATTCGTTTGGTGCTTTTTATGGCACTCAGTATGGTGCTCAATTTCCCGCTGGCAGGTAGGATTCTGTCTGTACACTTCTAAAATCTATATAATACAAGCATGGCATAACAATATTTTCTGTAACATTTGTTAATAATATTCTTACTTTGCACCACTGTTTGCTTTGTAGGCATTAAAGCTCATGGTCCTGGTTTCAGTATCTTCTTAATACATCTTTTGAATATAATTTTAAAGCTTCATCTTGTAAGCTTAAGATTTTTCTGATTTTATCCATCTTTTAAGCTTATTCTGCACATCTTTCTCGTTTTCTATCCTTCTTAGGCATACCAATCCTGGCATGGTTCTATCTCCCACAGGATCTCCAAATAAAGATGAAATTTTGTCTAGCCCAGAAAAAGATGACAGCGAGTATGATACTCTGTAAGTCACTGCTATCTGGCAATGCTTCTGTTGCTGATTTAATACTTGCACAATTGTAAATTATTATGTTGGCAGTGACTTGCAGCATTTTGATTTCTTTCATTATTTCTCTTATTTTCAAAATATCGTTGTTAACTTAGTAAAATACATCTACTTCCATGCACTCTCACAAAATTATTAAATGAATTGATTGAGGTAACCAAATTCGTATAGATTTAAATCCCTAGTTCCAACCTTTTCCAAAGAGCAAGTACCTCTTTCATTTCATTTCTAGTAAAAGTACAATAGTTAAATTTTTCAAATACAAACAATTAAATCCCACGAGATGTCACCAGCACTAATAAAGAAAATTCAGTTGCAGATTTTAATTAACTTAATTTATCTATATATTATAATTTAAGTAGCAAGTATGAATAGGTGGTTTAAATTCTCAAGAAATTATTTCCCTTGAGGAACACTTAGGAGGTCAAACACCAATAATATAATGTAAGCATCATCTTAATGTTGTTTCTTTAGAGGAGTGCCTTTCTTTATTGGTGATCATGGTCAACCAAGATTACCAGGTATGCGTCCAAGAGGCCGTGGTGCTGCTGGATCCCGAGGTGTTGGTGGGCGTGGTTATCTTGCTGGATTCCACAGAGGCTTCAGACCTAAAGCACCAGAGGTAAGAAAACTTGTCCTGTACAAAATGTGTTGTTCCGTAAATACTGTTTCAGCTCCAGTACAATTTTAATCTACTGTGGGACTACAAACTTCACCCTACAATGTTTGTGATCTCATCATAACATCCTCATTGATGCTTGCGACCACTGGTGATCATGTTATCAGCAAGACTCCGTTTCAGGCATCTACCAGAGGTCACCAGGTCACCAGCCTGATTAAGATATCCTGGTCTCATGAAAACCAATGTCTGTAAGCTTTAGTTTGCTTTTCTTTAGTTCTTTGCTTAATGACACTTTCTGTAGCTCCTCGCAACTATTAAAAGAGCAATTTTGCATTTAACATGTATCCCTGCTTTGTAGTACTGACTAATCATTCTATGAGTTCTTTTATGGAGTGTATCTGATGCTAGGAGATTAATCTCAGTCAACACAACAACTGTTGTATGCTTCTTAAAATATTCATGCTGCTTTGACACTTACTTTGTTCTCTGCACGGCCAGAAGGTATGGCGGTAGCTACATGACAACATTTAATTCAGTCAACATCTTGTGTATTTGGGAGTCTAAGGGATACAAGTTCCATAGATACAAGCTAGTGTGTAACATCCTGCCAGGGAGGTTACTCTTGTAAACATAAATAATGCAGTTCCACTTCAAACCATGAGACACTTGAACTACCTATTTTGCTGAAAAATATGGTACACTTGTACTACCATTTTGCTTAATTAAATGTCGGTTACACTATCTGTCGATGTCGAAACATACGGTGAGAAAATGTAACATGGAATCCAATTTTGCAAAAATTGTAAAATTTGAATAAAGAAAAATAAAAATCATCACCCTTTCCGGGACTAAAAGATATTTCTTAAAAATATGACACTTGAACTACCATTGTATCAGTGGGGGGGTTAATTTTACCTAAGATTTATCAACACTTAAGCGAGGGTAAAAACATACCCCATAAGGGCGGCATCCCATCTACGAATATTTAAGTAACATCCCAGAAACATTAAACTTACTGTTTTACAAGTTTGTTGGTTGCTGTCAAATAAGATGGCAATTAAGTATCATTGGGCACTACTAATTCACACTTTGTACTTTAAGTTAAATTTTCCCTACAAAAAATGGAAAGGTATGTGTATTTTGAAAGTATACAGCTCAGATTTCCTAAATCTGTAATTTTTTACCTCTGTGAGGGCATATGTCCTGTACAATTACTATTTTTGATTAAAACATTAAATTTTTAAACCCAAGAGTTCAAAAGAATAAGGCTAGAAACTCCTCAACCTAAAAATTTTACATACATAATCTTTACATATAATATATAGCTACAAAATGGTATCTTACATTTTTTAAATTTTACTTTGTTCAAAAGATGTGAATTTTCAACGGTTTCTTTATACCCAATTTGCTGCTGCATAAGCTTTGAAAATTCATGTATTTTGATCAAAGAAAAATTTTAAAAATCTGTTTCCAAGACATATGTATCACTTTTTCGATGTTGTCGGTGATGTTGACATTTTGATTTAAGCCTATTCTAAGACGCTGTAGGGGCTCGAATGATATTTTTAAATTTACACTATGCAACCTTACTAAAACTAGGGTACATTAATTAACCTATATAGTCCTGTGCACACTGGCCTATTTTATTTTTACTGTCCATTTCTCAGGAACTGTAAGGAATCTGATAATTTAATCTTGTGTATGGTTACAGATTTGCTAGACAACTTGAATAACAGATTTGCTTATGCTATGCAACCCTACTAAAACTAGGTCACACTGACCTAGTTTCTGTGCCCACTGACCTACTTTGTATCTGGTAACCGTTGCATACAAGTCCATTTCTCAGAAAGTGTAAGCTAGAACTTCAATGACTTGATTTTGTACATATTTACTTATGCTGCACACTTGTACCAAAACTAGGTCACATTGACCTACTTTGTGTGCAATCCAGATTTTTTGAAATATAAGTGTAGCAATCCAAATTTTGTGAAATATGAGGGCAGCAATCCAAAATTTTAAAATATTTGAGTAGCAATCCATTTTTACGCAAACTGACTGATACAAACCAAATTCCAAAATATATTTATAGATACAAACCTAAAATTAATCCATATTATTTGCTGCATACAGTGAGTAGCAATCCAAATTTTTGAATTTCTTTATGGTAGCTATCAAAAAAAAAATACCATAAGAAGTATACAATCCAAATCCAAAATTTTCAACTGGGCTGCACCCCCCACCAAAAAATAATTTGAGCCCCCCCCCCCTGGAATGGAGAGTTCATTCTAAGTCCGAAGGTAAATATAAGCCAAAACACAGGCTTGCTTTTGCCCTGGATCACTTTCTATATGGCCAACTGGTGGCCATGTTTGTTCAGTGAAAGCTGTTTTTATCAATTTCTTGAAAACTCAATAATTAGAGAGATGCTTTGAAGTCACAAGGTAAATAGGAGCCAAAATACTGGTCAACTTTGAATTTTACCTAGATCACTTCCAATGTGGCTGACCGGCAGCCATCTTTGTTCTAGATAAGCTACTTGATGAGTCCACATCTTGAAAACTCTGACAGACATTTCAAGTTTATGTGGGGATTGTGAATCTGATTAGCATATGGCCTTTGACCTAATTTAATTTTAAAAATAGCAGTTATCAGTACATGTAAAATTATTTTGATATACGCTGCAGGCGAGACTTGTGTCATTCCACAGAATTCTTGTGTAGCTATATATGTAATGATTATTTGTGCAAAGTTTGAAGATTAATATTTTTGATATACACTGCTGGCGTGACATATCATTCCATGGAATTCTTGTGTAGCTGTATTTGTAATTATTAGTTGTGCAAAGTTCGAAGATTAACAATTCTTTTGAATTTTGCATTTCAAAAACTTATTTTTTTAACCCTAAACTGTCACAAGGAATAAATCGTACACTTACTAAAAGTTTATTCTGTGCTTATTTAAAAACATAATGAAGGCAAGAAAAGTTTTGTTTGAGTTCCTCAGTTGCTTTTGTTATGGATGTGCATGTACCTATTTGTTACATAAAGGAATTGTGATGTTTTGGTTTTTGCCAAAGATTACTACTGGAACTTGTTTCAAAATACACAACAACATGTTTGTTACAGTAACTTGGAAGGGTAGAGTGGTTTGTGGTAAAAAAAATGGTTTTCATGTTGGTGTTTTAATATTGAGTGAATTTGGGAACTGATATGACATGTCCAGCATTTTGTGTGTGTGCCCTATCTGCACTAATTGTACCCCCAGCAGTAGGCTGGAGGTACTTTGGATTTACCCTGTAACCGCCGCGTCAAATTCACTGTTATCG
>JAOXYB010030976.1:0-14698 GCA_028565635.1 Phoronis ovalis
GGCAAGTTAATAACCATATATATCAATTACCTCCGTTGGGGACTTATTTTCATAACCGGATATTTCTTCTTTAGGAAACGCATTGCTGCCTAGTACAAAACGATTTCCTACGTGTTGCCATGATTAAGTAATAATTATATTTTAGTTCTGAATTTAATAAATTTAGATATGCTTAATTTAAAGGTTATACCACTTCGCATTAAACAATATTTAAACCGAATATGTAACGATTATACGATGTGTCTGAGAGTGCATAATACTGCTCATGGCCACATATGGTCCAGGCCAGCTGTTGAAATTGTTGAATTCAAAGTAATTCACTTTATTACCTGCATTACAAATCGGCGTGTTTTTATGCGGTTCCGTAAGTTGTCGCAAACCATTTTCCGAAGTTTCTCAGAAGTGTGCTGGGCGACTTCCTGATGTAAAGCAAGCTGATCTGATACAACATCAAAAAAACAATTGCCTCTACCTGTTGATATATGATGCCTAATTTGTAAACCAAACCTTCCGATTTGCTGTTGAAGATTGCGGTCTGAAACAACATTAAGCATATGGCAACGTGAGCAATTCCTTTCCTTTTTTGTTTAATTAAAACATGCTAATTAACAAAGGATAGTACATAGGATCTGGAGGTCTTGACATACGACAACGCAATGACATGCATATACAGGGTGACCGGAAATAAAAGCACAAAGTTTAAAATTTTATAAAAGACAGTTTGGATTTTCAAAAGATACTTTCCAAAATTGACAAAAAAAGTTAATTCAATTCTAAATTGGAATATTATGGCATTATTAAAACTGACGTCTGGGCTTAATCATAGTCATGTATATATTCCTTCAATATAGCTAGAACGAATTAATTACATCATTATATTTTTGCCAACCCAGATAAGCCTTTCTCCGTGTGTGATATCCATCGTGGCCTACCACGTCTATTCCATCAATATGACTCATTCTGAATACATGTAGATATTGCTGTGGAGCTTGCTTTTTGCTTAGCGGATTATAGATAACCTCTGACCCCCTACCTGCTTAGTCCATTGTTATTATTTTAAGCTGCAATTTGATTCGTGTCGAGACTTTCGTGTCACTTTATATAGAAATAAAAGGATTATCGTTCTTCTACTTTGAAATAATAAACAAAAATTGACTGTGGTTGAGCCCAAACGTCAGCGACTCGCTCATTGTAGAATAATAAATAAGAGGACTGTCCCCATGTCTTTAAGCCACACCCCAGCGGTAATATCAGTTTATGAAGTTCACATTTTATTGCAGTGTAAACACCCAAAGCAAGACTCAAAACAGAATCCTCCAAAATAAATTTAGGGATAAAGCTGGGGTTGAGGCTGAGGCTGCAGCTGACAATAATACTATGTGAAATAATACAAGAATATCGAGAGTACTATTGTAGAAATGATTTTGTTACTTGTACAGTGGTCCCAACCTATTACCTCAGCAAGTAAGCATAAGGCACGTGCACGCAGCTGCATGATTTCGCATTTATAATATTTATATAATGAACATTTTATTTCTTGTAAAACTTATCAGAACGCATAGTGTACAAATATACATTTTGGAAGACGTAAAATTCAACATTATAAATAACGTGAGTTTCATTTTACTAATAATCTATTCCAAATTAGTCTTGAAGGCTAAGGTGGAAAAGTTTATCCTGTACGCGTAGAGCTAGTTCCTTCCTTTGCCTTTCGAGAAGAGGAACATGACATTCTCGAGATTTATAACCATTCAAAACACATGTTTTGGCTGAATTTGCTTGAAGCTTACATTAAACAAATATAATCACAAATGCTTTAAAGAAATACATGCTATTAAATTTGTAAATATAAATGTACTTCATATTTGAGTAAGGCGAGTTATAACATTGTATACTTCATATGCAAATCATACTTTTTGTGTGATATGAAAATCAATCCTGCGTAGATAACTGGTTGGAACCCCTGTTGTAATTCTTGCAAATGTTTCTCCAGAATATTTACCCGGTAAGAAGCTTTGTATGATTGAACATGCACATTTTGATAAGGTTGCTGATAGAATCTGCACTGCGCATGCATGTCCAGAGTTTTCAGTGTTTATGGAGTAGATGCTTATGAATAACATACAATTTGGAGCCTGTACAATGTATTTTGATAGTCTCATTATCAAAAAGATTTACAGCTTGGTAATGTATTTTGATAGTCTCATTATCAAAAAGATTTACAGCTTGGGGCCTAAAAGTATTACGAATGTACTAAACAGAAGAGTGACGTTAAAAAAAGCAGCTGAACAAAAATGAAATCTGTAGTAATAAGTGCGTTGTTGTTTTTACACTGTTTAATTATTTTGATACGGTTTTGATTTAAAAGGGGCGGGGCTTAACGTTTAAAGCTAGGGAAACAAAGTGATGGTGTGATGTGTCACAAAAGGGTTTATGTTTTACTTTTTTATTTGAAATAATTCAGTAAAATGTTATGTCTTGAGGATTTCATGTTCAAGAAACAGACTATACATAGCCCAGTAAAGTATAATGATATTTTGAGACATGAAAGTCCACGAAGGGTAGCAACTGAAGGGCATGAACAGAACCTACATACGATTTAATTGTATATGATCATCGGCAAAGTTTACTGCTTTAAATGCCATCTGTATACATAGACCATCACCCTGTAAAGGCATGTTATGTTTAGTTATGTCATCAACCTGCATATGTGCCTATATTGGGAGTTTTCAAAGGTGGTCTTTATAGACAAATTTAACAGTATTTGCATTACACTGGTACCTTGTACGTGCGGAGTCGTAGTTGTAGTTCTAGTCTGTTTTGCAGGTCGGCTTTGAGGCTTATCTATACTGTCATACTTTACGAGATTCTCGCTTGCTAGATACAGATATGCAACGGGATTTGTCGCTCCAGTAAACTCTGCAGTGAAAACATTTTCTGAAAATGTCTTTATACACGCTGTATGGCATAACTGCGGACTGTCAGTGACCAAAGTGATTTTCACTTGAAGTCTAACAGCCAAAGCACGTATAACAAATGCTTCAGCCGCATGATTATATTCAACGTCCTTGATGAACTCATCCATAGTCATTTGGCTGTACTTATCACGTACACCCTTCGCTATATCAACAGTTACCTTATCATCTTCATTCTGGTAAAAATAAAAGAACTGTATTAAAAGCATGACAAGTACCTAAATATAATAGGTACTTGATTATGATTCACTAAATAAGATTGTACAAGCACAGCGATATGTATTAGAAAGCCATCTGGCGGCTTATATATAAATAAAGGGATTATCGCGCTCCTGCTTTTCGAGACCCTCAACAAAATGGAAGCAATCGGTCCCGCACGCGATTTATGTATAAAAATTGTCATAATATAATAGGGGAAATTATGAACAATATATATTATAATAGCGTATGTTAGTTAACACAACTAAGATGAAACAAAAATTTAAATTATATTTTATTTCCAAAGTCAGTAGTACTTGTATAACTATCATGATTAGTGTTAGTCCTGCTCCTGGTTGTGGGACTCGAAACCAATAAACAGTCAAGTGTTGTGACCACTAAGCTACAATGGTTTATTTGTCATTATATTTATCAGTGCTAATACTAAAATGTCAAGAGTTCTAATATAGTAGTGAGAAACGTATATCTGACCCTACAATGAGAGGATGGTTTATATATACCAAGAAGTAGCATTTGTCCTAAGCCTCGATTGTAATAGGAATGTGTTACTAAAAAACTTTGTTTCACTATTTATTATGTCGCAGCTGTCACAGAGAGAAAAAATATCTAGTTTACTTTTCTAGTACTAAAGCATACCTGTCAACTTTGGAAAATGCCAGATAGGGAGGTTTTCCCGTGGACGCGGTAGCGAGGACGTGCCAAAGGATAGCAGGGTTCTGCGGCATGCTCCGCAATAACATTTTAATGCATTCTCAGCCTTTTTGGACTTCTTTGATAGTATTCAATGCATTTTTATTTTGACCTTTTTATAATTTATTTCATTAAAAATAACAAAAAAATTGTATTTGCCGTCATTACCATTTATTGCACATACCAATTTGGTGACTGCCATATGGCTTCCTTCGTCTATGTTCGTGTTATGAGCCGAAACATTTTGAAACATGAAAATTTTGAAATCGGGAGATTTTTAATATGGATCGGGAGATGAGCTTCCGAATCGGGAGACTCCCGACGAGATCGGGAGCATTGACAGATATACTAAAGTGAAAACAACAAAGCAACCATTTTTAACTGGTGAAAGTTAGAATATTCTAATGATTGTTTTTTGTAAAAAAATGTTTTTTAAATGCCTCATGTTGAACGTCCACCCGAAATCATGGCGACTGTGAGCCACCTGGTGTTCGGTTGTTTGGATGTGCATAAACCAATGTAACAGCCGTTTATGATGAGAGGCGGTGTAAAGGAAATAAGAGTCCGGTGGGAATGAGTGTCCGGTCTGGGAATAAATGTCCGCCTTCGGTGGACACTCTTTCCCAATATATAAGGTGGGAATAAATTTATTCTCATCCGGACACTATTCCTTTACAGCAGCAAAGGAAATGAGTGTCCGGGGAGTCAGTTACCTGCCCAATTATTCCCAGGAATCAGTATCCAGGACGGTTATATCTATATGTTAGAATTAGCAGGTTATTAATTGATGCCCCGGACGATCACACCCAGGAATCAGTATCCGATCAAAATCGAAATACAGCAAATTTCCCGCTGTTCGGCCAGCAATCCTCGCTAGCGAAACAGGTCAGCACGCAAGAATAACATGGTAAGTCTATTTTCGTAGTAAAATTACTGTATTTGAAGCTGAATTGTTTAGGCTCGAGTCACAATTTTTTTTAATATTTTTTTCTGTTTTTACAAGAATTTTTAGTAGATTTATAATTTATTATTTTGATTTAATCTGAGTAGAATTCTTTGTTCTGTACATCTTTGTTTACAACATTATAATTCCGTTAGCTTCCTCGCTATAAATTTCATTACGCAAACGTTTCAAGTTTGATTAAATGATGGTCATCATGCAAATTAAGTATTTTTTATTTTTTTTTATACTACCTGTGTAAGTTCTCTTTTTTTGTTTAATCCGCGTGTTATCGTGCCTAATAGAATTTATGATAACAAGTAACAGGCATGTACTTGTACTTTGTTCTGGACTTACGCTTATTTTAATATGCAGATTAGTTAATCGTAATTTCTAATATTTTTAGTTTTAACTCCCGTGTTTATTTACAATTTTTAGATGCTTTAAAGTGTGGTCTATACTGAAAAGCTATTCATGCATGACTAACTTATTAGTTTTTACACAGATTATATATGGTTGACATATAAGGCAGCACATTACCGCCATTGTTTCTGCTCCAGTTGGATGACTATAGCGCGGTGAGAGCATAAATGAGCATTGTTTCTCTTTTATTTTCCTGCTTGTCCTGATCATCTTGTCCCTGGACAACCATGGGAACATTTCAGTTTGAAGTGAATGTAATTTCACACGAAGTGAGAGAAATCACAATTTATGTGAAAATATAATTTTTCATCAAAAAATTTATCAAACTACTTAGACTACTAACTAAATTATATAATGTGAAAAGAAGTTATTAAAACGTCTGAGGGCATTCATCTAGGAATACTTGTCAACACGCTACTGTTTTAGGAAAGAACATTCAACAGGGAAGACATTTTAAATATACCCCAAAGTTCAGGACACTGTTATCTATATTTCAGCGTCCATTGACCATTCCTGTCATTCTAATTTTATACTTCTTGATTGACTAATTTATAACTTTGAAACCCAGGGGAATGTATATTTGTAGAAATTTGAATAGTAGGAACAAACTAGTACTGCTTGAAGTTCATGTTTATACGCATGCTCAATACCAAACACGCGTGAACATGGTGTTTTTTCTAGGATTGAGCCCCGTAACGCACGCGCCTTCCGCGTTTAGAGTAAACAAGTGGCATGTTTGAATAGAGAATTTGTCAATTATGGTCAATAATTAACCGTTGGTCATGCATAGGATCTTTTAATGGTGAAGTCTTCTTTAGGGACATGTATTTGCCCATCCGTCGAAGTATTAATTTATCGGCCAATCGAATACATTTTAAACTGTAGTAGATCTTGACACGTCAGGACTTTCTATCTAATGAAATACAATATATTGTACAGTTATATAATACTGTTGCAGCGCATGCATATATTTGCAGAACACGTGTAAGATATTTTAAGGTGATCGATATTGTCCAGTAATGGAGGTTCACAAATATACTGCATTATAATTAATATGTCAATCGGTAGCAGCTGTTTGTAAAGCAAAGTTTGTAGTATTAAATAAATAGTAGACCTTATACTTTGTAAACTATAAAAGGTGTCAAATAAAGCAGAGTGCCTTTGACACTAATCATATTGGAGAAAAAGATGCTATTCAGGCAAATACAAGGAATCATGTATATTATCATAATTCTTTTGTAATTCACCATTATACAAAAGTCCCTGTTTTAGATAACTAGTGCAAATCAACCTTTTTCAAATACTATAAAAGTTATTATTACTAATTTATACGAAAGCTTATTGTAATCTTCTATTATCATATGCTAGTACAAAAATGCTCTATCTGCATATGGCATATTTATTCCACAATTCTCTCAAAATTAAACATCATTTTCAGGAACAAAACCATTGGTTACGCTGAAAGGCAATGTCACGCAACCCGTTCAGGACAAGTTATTATGTAATATAAAAGAAATATTATAGTTGCTACAGTACTGATAAGTTATTATATATTGTCAAAAATTTGAATCAGCTATACACCACACAATCAACCCGGACAATTATTCCCAGATCCGGACATTGGTTCCCATGAAATAGTATCAAAATGTTTCAAAATCCGGATAACTGTTCCCAACCCGGACTCTCATTTATACGGGAATAAATAACCAGGACTCTTCAATCTAGAAATAAATGTACAGCGGATATTTATTCCTGGGAATAATTGTCCTCCGGTCATTCATTCCCCGGACACATATTTCCTTCACACCGGTATCAAAACTTTTCTGATATGGTGAGGTATATCATATGCGGTCATGCCAGATTCGGCTGTTTTTTTTTGAAAACGAACCTTGTCAGATACCGTCATATCCGGTATGGGTACTTCTCTTATTTGTATTAGATTTGTATATGGTTTTATAACGAAATACATGTTTAAAGTTACTTTTATAACCTTGTTCGTTATGATTGTCAAGATTTTCAGTATAGATGAAAAGATTAAAAACAATTAAAGTCACTTATCAGTACTGACGTTGCGTCACATACTTGCGCACCACTGAAAAGTTCCCATGTTCAATGGTTAATCAGTAAAATACAAAGTGTTATATACCAAAACAACGGATTATAAATTGTAATTACGATAATATATATATTAGACATCTAAAATACATATTTAAAAAAAATTCAGTATATTAATGACGCAAAAAGGGAAAAAATCGCGTGTAATGCGTAACTCCCGAGATAAATGTACATGGAAATAAGCACTATATTAGGACCATGTCCACGTTTTTTTACAATTAAACAAAAATAGTTTTTCGTTCAATAGTGGACAGAACTCGAGGCCAGTAAGAGTAAGTGATTGCATCTGCGCGTGTCACTAGCAAAATCACGTATTTTGGCCCTAGTGCCAAAGTGTAGTGCTTCCAGAAAATATACTATCTCATTTCGAAAATGGAAGAAAAAGCAAGTACAAAAACTCTGGTAAGTTACTTTTTTGGTTACTATTTAATGTCTATAACATATTTTCAGATGTCGATTTGTTTGTAGCTATGCGGTTACTGAAAGCGAAAATATTAAGAATGAAAGTACCACTGAATAAATGTTAAACATTCATTTTTTGTAATTTTTGATCCGACAGCTTTTGAAATTAATATGTGTTCAGTTATAAATATTTAAGCGTAATACTTAACTATTCTTCGCAAAAGGAACAATTTCATTGATACAAAGTATGTTAAGAGCAAATTACTTCGATACAGGTCTATAAGGATTAAATATTATGTTTCAAAGTCGCACTGAATAAATGTTAAAAAATCACGTTTGGTGATCTCGATTACACGTGACTTGCAGGTACGGTGCTTCGTATTGTTTGTTCACTTCGCTTTTTAAAATTTTACTGGCAACGACCACATATATAAGGTTGTACAATGTTGAGGCTTTAATAGCAAGCTAATTATCTGTGGAATTTAAATATTTATAAATGCACCAGAAATATGCATAAATTAAGCCCGTTTGTATGATTTGCAAGTGGTAAACTACGTTCAACTTCTATGGTTTGTTCTTTAGGCGAAAGATAAAAAGAGACAAGGGAACAGGCGGTATTATTCTAAAAATAAGGAAAAAGTTACAGCAAGACAGCGAAAGAAATACAAATCAAAAAAGGAAATGAATCCAGCGAACTTTTTCAAAAAAAAGTATATTTTGCAAATAAAATGCACAAAACGAAAATGTGAGGAGGCAGAGAGTGAAAAAAGAAAATTTTATTTTGCAAAGAAAATGCGTGAGACAAGAAAACGAAAACGCAGAGAGTAAAAAGGCAAGAAACATTTAAAAAATAATAAAAGAGTGAAATCTTATTGGCAAAAGAAAAAATAAATATCAATTTGAGTGTATAGATGCCATGAAGATGTAAACAATTTTATGGAAAAACATTAAAACAATATATTTAAAGAATAAATTATTTGAACATTCACTTGCTTTATGTTATTATTATGTCAGCATCATGTACGCATGTACACATGACCTAGCATAAAAAAATCACTTAAAAATGAACTTGATTATGTTTTCTAGTTTTGTTGAGAATTTGAAAGCCACATCTGGTTATAATTATAGAAATTTATGTTTAACCCTATCAAGTTTAAGTTGGCGCAATACATGTTATGCAATGGTGCGCGAGTATCTGACGCAACGTCAAATGTATACAATTTAATTCTATCAACATAACGTTAATTTATAGCAAATAGCAGACCGTTACTGATTTTTGTTGAGTATTGAAACCGTCACCATCATTAGCTTTGTCGTCTTCTCTGTCATCGTCTTCTCTATTGTCGTCATCGTCAGAATCGACCTCAATATTTATAATAAATGGTTCTATCATATTTCTGTCCATTCCGTCAAACTGCCATAAGTCATTTTCAATCTTGTATGCACTCTCCCAATCTGTCTGTGTTATGCGGTTTAGAGATTCGTTGCACAGTAATTGGACGTCTTTAAATTTATGTCATGGTACACGTGCGTAACCATTTGTGTTTGCCCATATCAATTCGATGGGGTTCAGTTCGCAATGTCTGACTGGTGAGTGCATTTCAGCAGAAGTATTTTCGACATTCTTTCCATGGTTGTTGGAAACTTGTTTAGTCTTTCTGACAAAACTGTCACCGTGTCGTATTCTCCCTTATGGATCCTATAAAAATGTAAAAAATATAAAGACATAAACTAATGTTTTTTATGACTAAAAAGATAGCTATCACATATGGATTTCGCGTAGAAACGGTGCGCGATCATGTACTAATGCCAATATCAAGTACTACTTATTAAATAAGTTTATCTTTAAAAAAGACAACATGTTATTCGTCAGTTGTACCTACCTTTGGCATCATGAAATATTGTATATTTTGCAAATATTCTGTGATCTGTGCGTTTTGACACTTTAAGAGCTGTCGCGGCCCTGTCCATAGGTCTATCAATTGATAACCATTATTTTTCCTTTTTTCTGTTCTCGTACAAAATAATTATAAACATTGTGGATTGTCTGCGTATCGATTCGTGATTTTTTCTTCGGTATTTTCGAAATTGTCCCTTTCACATGTGTAAAAATTCACACCTCTTCCCAGGGAAGCAAACTAGGTTAAAGACGCCCTATTGATTTGTTCTCAATGGGTCTACGAATAGATGATTCATGAGTAGCAATAACTAAATGTTAGTTATTCAATCACCCCATTCATATTCTTATTAGGCTGTTGAAGGGAATAGCATGAGTCCAAATGAACTGAACATAGGTGGCGAAGTGTCGCCATGATTTCGGGCGGACGTCCAACATGAGGTATTGAAAAAACATTTTTCAACAAAAAGTTATAATTAGAAAATTCTAATTTGCACGATTTAAAACTGGATGGTCTGTTGTTTTCACTTTAATATTACAAAAATGAACTACAGATGTTTTTCCCTGTGATATGGGATCCAACACCTGCGACATAAAATAGTGAACAGACTTTTTTTAACATATGTTAAATGTGACGTAACTTACTATAACAATAGGAGCTTGTATTCATAATTTCAAGTATTATAATAGGCAATTCTACAGGTTTGATAAGAAAGTAGGGACCACTACCGGATGGTAACTTGCTCCTTTGTAGATTAACTGGCGGTGGAAGAATTATCGGATATAGTTTCATTATACAACTGGTTCCTCGTATAACATTATGACAATGATTTTTTTAAAATGGTTACAACAGTTGATTCAACTTTTCAATACATGTTCAGAAATGATATTAGCTTTCTTCGTAACTTGTTATTATTTAAAACGCTAAGTGCACGAACTGCATTCTTAATATAGATATATTGCATGCATCATGTATTATACTGTGTGCTTGGGGGAAGCCACCGCTTCCAAATCTACACATTCCTAGCATGTTGCGTTTTGTAATGATATTGTTTGGATTACGTCAAGTGCGTGCGCAAATTATATTGTCGCTGAATGCAATTGCGTCACGTGATCGGTTAAGTTGCTAATAGTATCATAGTCTTACCTCTACTTCACATTTACCCCCTACATATGTGGTTCTAAGAAACTCGCCAGTGAGCTTTCGTAGTTCTTTGTGCGAGAGTTGTGGATGGCTAGTGAAACGCTTCAGCTGATCTGACATGGCAATATAAAAGCTGTTAAAATCGCCGCTTTTGGTATGTAACCGCACATTACAGTTCATGACTCTGGTGATTTTGTTTAGCCACTGTGCACCTGTATAACCCTTTGCAGATGGAGCGCCTAAAATAATATATAGATGCCTTATCAAGTTTTTATCTTTACTTTTATTCAGATTGTGGTGAAATTTCAGCTGCTTCCAAAACTTCATGCCCAAAAAGATATCTCTTCGTAAGGTTGAACGCTCAGAACGCTGAAACCCATACGCATCACATGTCTCCTCTTGTGGTGCACCTCTTACGCATCGCAGTCCAATGTATTACAACACATCCCCAATGTATTACAACACATCCCCAATGTATTACAACACATTCCCAATGTATCACAACACATCCCCACTGTATTACAACACGTCCCCAATGTATTACAACACATCCCCAATGTATCACAACACATCCCCACTGTATTACAACACATCCCCACTGTATTACAACACATCCCCAATATATTACAACACATCCCCAATGTATTACAACACATCCCCAATGTATTACAACACATCACCAATGTGTCACAACACATCGCCAATGTATTACAACACATCCCCAATGTATTACAACACATCCCCAATGTATTACAACACATCCCCAATGTATTACAACACATCCCCAAAGTATTACAACACATCACCAATGTGTGACAACACATCCCCAATGTATTACAACACATCCCCAATGTATTACAACACATCCCCAATGTATTACAACACATCCGCAATGTATTACGACACATCCCCAATGTATTACAACACATTCACAACGTATTACAACACATTCCCAATGTATTAACATTCCCAATGTATTACAACATATTCACAACTTATTACAACACATTCCCAATGCATTAGAACACATTCCCAATGTGTTACAACACATCCTCAATGTATTACAATACATTTCCAATGTATTACAGCATATTCACAACGTATTACAACACATTCCCAATGTATTACAACACATCCCCAATGTATTACAATACATTCCCAATGTATTACAGCATATTCACAATGTATTACAATACATTCCCAATGTATTACAGCATATTCACAACGTATTACAACACATTCCCAATGCATTACAACACATTCCCAATGTATTACAACACATCCCCAATGTATTACAATACATTCCCAATGTATTACAGCATATCCACAAAGTATTACAACACATTCCCAATGTATTACAACACATTCCCATGTATTACAACACATCCCCAATGTATTACAACACATCCCCAATGTATTAACATTCCCAATGTATTACAATACATTCCCAATGTATTACAGCATATTCACAACGTATTACAACACATTCCCAATGCATTACAATACATTCACAATGTATTACAACACATCCCCAATGTATTATAACACATCCCCAAAGTATTAACATTCCCAATGTATTACAATACATTTCCAATGTATTACAGCACATTCCCAATGTATTACAACACATCCCCAATGTATTAACATTCCCAATGTATTACAATATATTCCCAATGTATTACAGCATATTCACAACGTATTACAACACATTCCCAATGTATTACAACGCATCCCCAATGTATTACAACACATTCCCAATGTATTACAACACATCCTCAATGTATTACAACACATCCCCAATGTATTACAACACATCCCCAATGCATTACAGCACATTCCCAATGTATTAACATTCCCAATGTATTACAATACTTTCTCAATGTATTACAACACATCCCCAATGCATTACAGCACACCCCTAATGCATTACAGCTTCTGTAAATTATCCTATTATCAAGGATCTCAAGCATTGTATTACACAGCTATAATCAAGCAATGCAATAACTTTGCATGTTGAATGGTCATTTTATTATTGATGACAGCTTTTTGGATACTTCCACCCTAAAGTTATTCAACTTTGCTCTGGTTTACGAGCACATTCATCCTTAAACATCTGTATATCATTGTTAGTAACACCTGTACCTGTTTTATGCATTTTCAGATGGATGATTCTCGGGAGAGTTTTAGTTATCTAGCAGATCCATTACATGAGGACCAGTAGTTTTATAAAAAAATTCGTTTCGATAACTGAGGCAATACACAAAAAAATGTTGTGACGGCCCTAGTGGTGATCTTGTCAACTATTACATAACCAATTAAAATATAATTGTTCAATTAACGTGCCCACAGAATTTAAATACTGTAGAATAAAGACTACTCGAGATATAAACAAAAACGTGAATCTTATACTACTGTTCTTTCAGAAATCATCGTTATAATTCTCTATTGCCAACAATAGGCATTGAAATCAGCGCATGGGGACGAATGCAATTGAGTTCTTACTGCTCATCTGAATGTGACTTATAATTAAGTCTTTTGCCATTGAGTAACAATGGTGAAAAGTATGATCGTCTGTCAACTCATCCTGTTAAGTATTTATGATGGGCAGAAATATTGAATTAGAACACCGGTCACATTCGTTGTATGGTGCAATGTTACATGTAAAGAGATCTTTTTCTGCTGCTGATATTCGCAATGTCAAACCTTGAGCTACAATTAGCTGTAGGGGGGTTTGCAAAACAGGAACTTTTCTTAAAAATAAGACATTCAAAAATCTGAAATTTGAAATACTGTTAGGTACTAACTATATCACTATTATGCTGATAAAAATGCTTCAATCTATTTTCCACTAAAAAGTTAGAAATAACAAACTATTTTTATTTTAGGGTGACACGATAGAGTCAGATATACTGTACTATAGTGAATATACTATAATGTATCAAATTGTATATAAAGACCACCTGGTTATAAACGTCAGTATTCATAGCTCCCTCAGGTGGCCTTCATAGACAGTATTTGAATTGCACCGATACCTTGTTTTGCTATTTTTTGTAGACTTTCAAACTTTCTGAGATGCGGGCTTCTTAGATGCAATTGTACTATAGGATTACTGTGACCAAGAAACCTCATCTCGTGCATATCATCTGCGCACTTAATAGATCTAGTCGCAGTATGGCAACGGTACTGTTCTTTAGTGACCAAGACGATTTCCACTTGGAGTGCATTAGCCAAAGCACGAATAGCAAGTGCATCTGGCCAGCCTCCAGTTTCCAGGGCTGATATGTACTCCACCATGTTATCCCCAGGTACATACTGTGATATGTCCCTATTACATCCTGGTCCCACATTCTCACACTGGTAAAAGGAAGGGAAATGCATTAATAACTCTCGAATCACTTTAGATAATCTTACTACTGTTTACAAGGAAGTGCGAACTCCTGGTGCAGTTGGCTGTGGTGTTATTTATGTAAGAAAGAAATATTACGGGATCACAGCTCCTAGAAAACGGTAATAACAAGCAAGTACGATTACAAACCATGCAGCAAAAATATCAGAAGCAAGCAATGTCAATACGGCGCTTGAGATATATGTTCATCAGACGATAATTATTATACTAATTACTCGTTCTGTTCCCAGTCCGTAGTACAAATCCATTAAAATTATTTTCAAAAGTAATTGCATATTACGTTTACTTTAAAAATTTATTATAATTTGACACCTGCAGATATTTCATATTATATCTGGTGGCGTGCTGTTTTGTATGGGGACGTCCATTAATTATGTCAACAATTTTTAGGCAATGTTTTACCCCCCCTCCCCCCCCCCTTGTCAACAACTGTCAAACTTTCAGTGACCCCCCTAATAAAATCATGTCAAAAAAAATGTATCCCCCC
>JAOXYB010030987.1:0-11636 GCA_028565635.1 Phoronis ovalis
TTTAAATCTGATTTTTGGTGGTAGAAAGATTAGTGAATATTGGTCATATTTTAGTTCTATTTTTAAGTAAAAGAAAGGGATACATCACTTTGAATTTAGACCATATCTACAGCTGGAATATACTTTTGTAGTGCTTTATAGAGTACATTCTTAGAGCATGTGAAGAATTATTGTATGTAAAATGGTAGAAAATATTCCCTAAACTTCAGAAGCAATATATTTTATTGCCATTGATCTGTCAAATGTAAAACAAGATTTCCTCCCCTGAGAGTCTTGATATTTTGATCAATACAGAAGATATTGATCTAGTGGAAGATATATTTATATTGCTAACAAAAAAGAAGTTAAAACACAAACGAGAGATTGTCCCGACTCCCAAGCTACAGGATTTTGCTACAACTGATCATAAATTAAATATTTCATCATTCCATTGGAAAAACTTTAGTTTCCTATGACTTTATGTGTGTTTATCTTTGTAATGGAGAAAATGTGGAAGTTTCTGAGAGTTCCACTTCAAATGTAACATTGGATTGCAGGACTACAATATAAACGATGAAACACTCTTTGGGCATGATTCAACATACATATATTCTTCATTTCTTTTTTAACTATTCATTCATTTAAAGATCAATAATGTTAATTTCTTAGAAGAAACTTGGTCATTCTCTGATTTATTCACATATCTCTTAAAACGGGATTTGGAGATGAAATTGTTCTAACAGTTATATAATAGATATATTTAAAGAGCACAGTAAAACAGGCAAGAGTAAGGCATTGATTAATATATGCATTAGTTGTGTATTTATCAAATGATTACCAAAAATTAATGTTATTTTATGCAGATGCCAGTCACAAAGGTCTGATATCTATAATTACCACTAATGTGCAACAAATCTGCAACCATATGTTAATGATGTTGTCTGCATCAAAACAAAAATGTAGTCTTTTATAAAATTGAGTACTGCAGTTATTATGCTTCCAGTAATTGTATGTATGTTGGAACATTTAGTGCATAATATGCCTAATACTCAACAAAGAAATTACATTGCTTTTTGCACATATTAAACATATCTCATTGATAACCTATCCAGACTTCTTATTATTACAACCAGCTTGCTTCCATTGAATATCTTTATTGTGGTATTATTTGATATAACAACTTGAGAGTTATTAAAATTGAGGTCACTTTTTTATTACATTATTTTGTTAGCACAATACATAGTCATATCTTTTACATGCTACCTGGTCATGTCAGGGTCATGTAATATAGAAAACTATATAACACTATATTGAGCTTTATATTTTATCCATTTACTTTAATATACAGTCTAGATTATAAGGAACAAAAATTAAAAAACATAGTTTAAAGTACTTGAAACTTAAAAAAAACTTTGTCTAGACAGACCAACTAGGAAATCAGTGGTCTATATACAAATGTCAAGGATGGTAGATTACATAGGTGACATAACTTTAATTAATAGGTTTGGTACCTTACAGAATTAATATAGTTACATGTACGTACTGTAGCATTGGGAAGACTGTTCTCTCTTGGGTGTCCTCTTTATGAACTCAAAAAACAAACCTGAGTTTGAATGTACATACATATATACATACATACATACACACATACATACATACATACACGCACACACACACATAATGTTTTCTTGTGTTTAATGAAAATGCTTTTGAAACAAATATTACTTCACCTTACAGGAATACTCCCAAATGAGAAACCAATCTGGTTGCTTGTTTATAATGATTTAATGAATTAACATTACAACATTAAGCCATTACTTGCAATCAATAAAACATAAAAGACGTCTTAACCTACATGGAATATTACTCAATAATGTTTTATCACCTCAAGTGATATCAGTTTTGTAAAAAAAATAATGAGCCGTAATCATTATTTCTGATTAGTGTTGCGCCTGAAGGCAAAATAAGTATGTAGACGAGGCCTGTAACTATAACACATTAGTTTTTCCAACCCAGAGTAAATCAAACTACAAAGAAAAAAAAGGTTCTGAATATAGATTAATTTCTGGTATTAGGTTAATTTATATTATACATATAAAAACAAACTTAATCTTAAAATAGATTTTGTACTATCCCAGATCAAGGTATTAGAAGTATTGAAAGTTAACTAAATTTCTTAGGTACTGTAAAAATGTATATATTTCCACATTTCATATACCTTACAATGTTTGTGAATGAAATTCTGAAAGTGACATAATAGTCAAGACTCCTGTTAAAAATCGCCGTCAAATCTCAGATTGGGAATGGGGTTTCCGGGCAGTTGCATGGAAAAACCTTATCACACACTAGAAAATATACCAACTTGACTAATTTGCATATATACAAATACATTAATTAGCAATGTGCGATATCCTTTCATTATGGCAATATTGTGCTCCTCAGTGATATAATATGATGGAATATATTCCATGCATCACAGTACCATTGGATAGACAGACAAACTATACGTGTTATCCATGTGTATGGCTGCACACCAATCAATAAATGTGTTATTAGGATCCATATGTCAACTTTTATAATATTATTAAAATATATGTTATATGAATGACAAGTGACTTGTTGTTCACCTGTGTAAAATACGGCTATTTTTATATAAACTGAAAGTATTAGAAATACGCTTTAATGTATTGAAATGTATTATTATCTTGATCTAGCAGTGTAACAAATCTCTCCTGTAAAGATATAAATATGTACTGCTTACGGGTGATTATCCCAATTTCGTTGCAAGTACCAAAAAAACACTTGTTTACTCGCCCTGTGAACAATATTAAAGGCAGTCACTATAATTTATTTTCCGCCATGTTAAATCTTAATACGCCATTATTATCACATAATAAAATGTCTAACAAGCGAAAAAAACCCGAATACTATAAAAAATAAATGAATTGACATAAACTAAACTATGTACTGTAAAATGATTAAATTAACAAAAAATCAATGTGACTAAAACAACATGTCTAAAATTTAATATATAAATAATAAAAGGGTATCTTCATTTTTAGAAACATGGAAAACATCACAAAAATCTCGACACTATTCTAAGCTTCAATACACCAACAGGGAAATATATGTCATGGAATCCACCAGATGAAAAACCTCGAGAAGATGATAAAGCTACTGCTGATGCTGATGGTAAGCCCTGTATATTCTCATTAAATTCTCAATGTAAAGTGCACTTAAGTTTTGTAGACTTATCAAAAGGATGGCATATCTTAAACGGCCATGTTTTCACAGAAATTAAGTTGCTAAGCTCGCTTAATTATCTTGTCAAGTAAGAATGGGTTAATTAAGCATTCATCATTTGTTGTATTATCTTAATACTTTAAATGGCTACATTCATGTCCAATTAATGTCAGTTTTGTGGTAATTTTTTAGCCCAATGTTTTAGAAATTTTTTGTAATGATTTTTCATTTTGATCTGCTTGGTTTGAGTCAGTAAAAACTTGATCTAATTCTTGTGCTGTTTCACTGAAGCTAAGATTATCAATTAAATTAGAATTAAAATTGATGACATCAGCATTTTTACGAAAATAAAAGATTTTGAACTTCAGATTTTTACAATTAGTATAAATTATCTTGTAGATTACCTTTGTGAGAATCGAGAATGTTCACCAGGACAATTATGTAAATATGGTGCATGTGTATGTGGAGGCCGTGACCTATGCAAAGATCATTACCATCCTGTCTGTGGATCTGATGGTATCTTATATCCCAGTCATTGTGAACTTCACAGAACTGCTTGTGTCAAACAGGTGCACATACATATAGATCATAGTCAAAAGGGTTGTCAAGAAGAAAATGAAAAAGGTTAGCCTGTTGTAACATTATTTTATGCTCACTTTGATTGCTAGTGAAAGATTTGACACTGAATTCCCCTTTCATTGGATGATCAGACTATATGATCATATCACCTAAAGAATGCTACCAAAAATATTTCTTAAATTAAGTCATGGAGGCTATTTATAACCTCCTGTGTTGAAAACAATCAAACAAGCTCACAGTATTATAAAGGCCGCATTAAAATATAGTCCAATGCACATAAATATGTATTTTCTACCTTAGTTAAAAAGTTTGAATTTGGATAAGTGACTGGCTTAAAAACAGATATATTATAGATTTGCTGTGCTGCAATAAGGAGACGATGATCACTGGTACTGGTACTGGTGTCGGTAGTTTGTCAGTAGTGACATTTAATGCAATTCCCTATGCAATTCTTTTATGTGCCTGATGGATTAGAAAAACCTATAGCTGATGAGAGTTGTCAGTCTGTTGTCTTGGAAACTAAATGATAAATCATTGACTCAAGATTACAATTATACAAAATGACTGATCTAATTACTTATTAGAGATAGTTTCCTTCATTTTGCAATAACTGTATTTTGGGTAGACCTTCATTCATAAAGTGAGTTCGTTCTGACTTCTGAAATTTTAGTGGTAGTCTTTGAGGGTAAACAGTTCTGATATAAAATATTACACTGTTAACTCTATATATGCTAAATCTATATAAAGCCTTTTAGAAAGAATTTCCGATGAATAACTTCCGATTAGTCATTTTGCAAATTGATTTTTTAAAACCCAGATTTAATAATGTGTCTCAGGCAACTGGAAAGTACTTTGATTGGGATATAAAATGTGCTCTTGCAAATGTCTGCAGAAGTTAAAAAGCAAACACTAAAAAATCAATAAACAAATACAAGTATATATAAATATATTTTTTCTGTAATTCATTATTGTCTGGATTTTAATATTCTGAAATTCCTGTCCATATATATTTATTTTATAGAAACTGAGCTTGTTGCCATCCAAAATGTTTATGGAAGTTATAGTCAAATATAAGTTGGTTAACTGTACATGCATGAGTTATGTATACAGCAAATACACAGAGCTGTAGCTTGTAACAATGCCTAAATGAGGCTTGTCATGATGAATTTCAGTGAAGGGAACTATTATCTGTCGCTATAAGAAAAAAAGCCATTTTTATTTCACTGCCTGCTGACATATTGTCTCAAACTTTAAGTTATAAACAGGTTTCTATGTATCTAATAAATGTAAGTAAAAGAACAGTAGCATGTAAAGCTATCTTTTCTAAAGTGGTCATGTCACTGTATATATGAGTATGTGACCATATTTCCAGTGGTCATGTCACTATATATGAGTATGTGACCATATTTCCAGGCTCTTGCTAAATCATTTTTTTTCAAACAAATTTTTGGATATAAGTCAAATATGCAAAATACATCAAAAGTCTTATGTAATTTATTTTGAAAAAATGTACATTTCAAATACACATAAAAAACTAAAGGAATATTAATCCAGAAGATATGGTGATTCATGGATTACAAAAGCCAGAACATACATCAGTTCAAATTATATGAAGGTGCATTATATATTAATTATGAAGATTAAACACACCTATATTCCCTTAATGAATGTATTGATGATTCATGTATTATTACACAACTCTAGTTTCTAATTAAACAGATTATACGAAGGATTCTGCACAATGAGATGATGAATTATTGATTGATTCCCATTCAATTGAGAAAATTTAACTTATAAAGTATTTCTAATGATAATTAGTACTGCTGAGATCTCAAATGCAGAATTATTTAAATTTTTGGTTGCTCATATATAGGAGAGTTTTCAGTCAACTAAATACCAAAATCCTTATAAAGATCATTGTCATCATGATAATTTTAAATCTTTAAAACAGGATCACAAGCTTGAAATAAAATATTCTGTACTTGCGACTTGCAATATAACATTTACCGTATACTATCAGATGTTTAACACTACTGTTAAACTAAGAAATAAAAACTTGATTCAAAAACAAAATGTGCCATAAAAATCACACAATTTAGTAGTTGAGAAACAGACATAGACACAGAATTGCTGTATATTTTAGTTATTCTATAGTTGGTAGGGTGCTAAAAGCTGATCTCTGTGAAAGTTTATCCTAATGTGTTATCCTAAATATCATAGATGTTGATGTTTTGGTTATGTTTTTTGTGTAACAAGTCACATTGTGCTTTGCAGATGAGGTGTTTGGTGGTGGACATCATAAACACAAACCCAGAAAACACCAGAACGAGGAAAACCATGCCCAGCAAGAAAACAAGAAACATCAAAAGCATGTTGAGAAACACACTAACAAACCATCTACTAAAAAAGATTTGAGTTTTGATAAGAAGGGAAAGAAAACTGAAGTAGGAAAAAAAGCGCATCATAAGAAACATGGCATGAAAGTATGCAACTGTTGATACATTTTCATTGTTTACAGTCTAAAATGTTTGTTTTCTCTATTCTAATTTTACTAAGATGTATTTCAGTTTTGAATATTCCTATTTTATTTTTAAATCGCATAGTAAGGTTATTGGACATGAATTTTTTACTGCTTATTGTTTATTGTACTGATTGCTGTACTAACTGTTTTATCTAAATGAGTTTTAGTTTCCATTTTGGAACACTTTATTGACATTGTAGTATTACACATGAATACATTTGTATTTGATTTGTAGGCCATCAACAAGGAAGAACTTGGAAAGGGAACTCCGCATTTTGTTAACTTTGAAGCAGATGAACATCCACAAGTAAAACAAAAGCAAGAAATAAAAGAAAAGGTTGGTGACTAATGTTTTGTGCTAAATATAATGTATAATTGCTAATAATGATAGAATTGTTAAACTAGGATGCTGTACTATGGGTGTTTATTTGAAACAAACAATTCAAACTATAAAGCAGATAAACAACCGATGTTTTTCAAAAATGAATATGCGAAATATACAAAGACGAAATACAGTTTGTAAATAAAATTAATTCATCTTAGATGCCATTTAATGATAAAAATACTGGGGTACATGTATCTCTTAATTTGATGATTGCACAATGTGTTCAAATAGCGTAAAGATATGTTTATAGTGTATTAATTATCATCATTATTCACCATTCACAAAATTGCAAATTTGTCATTTACAAATAAAAATTACAATATTTAGAATATACTTTATACATGCTCTATTTCAATTGCATGTACTTTTTCAGAAAATGGAAATAAAGAAACCGGTATCCTTTAAAGACAATAAGGTCACAAATATATTAGAACAAGCCAAGGCAGAAATCGAACAAGTTAATGTAGAAATCAAGATTGAACACCCAAAAATCTGCAGTGAGAAAATTTATGCAGCTTTTAAAGACAAACTGCTACAATTCCATTGTAACCGCCTGGGTAAAGATGATTGCAAGGAAACTGGTACGTTTTTTTTTTAGTTTTGTTCCTGAAGAAGCAAGTATAAATATAGGTATTTTTTATGCTTTCCTCTATTTTTTAGGTCATTGATTTAAGAGGTTTCCTAAACTGATTAAGGGCCATATTTTTTGCTCTCTTTAGGTGAAATGTATCAGTTTATTAGGCAAAATATCACATGGTGTAAATAAGCCATATTAATTTTTGTAATACAAAATGCTTTCACTCTAAAAAAATTACATTTAAAATCATCTTATAGGGCAATTATATAATTTTCTTGTGCCATTAATACTGCAATAATTGCATTTCAGGTTTTAAGAGTCCATTCCTTGCCAATGCAATGTTTAGCTACTATGACAAAAATTTTGATAAAATGCTGGACCAATGGGAATTAGAGTACACTCAGAAAAAGGACAAGTTTGAAAAACTATCTGAAAATTGTGGGTTAACAGATATGTTAAAATATGATGATAGCCTCAAGCTGGATGGTCTTCTGAATATTGATGAGTTCCATCTTGCACTTGGTGAGTTTTGTACTGATTACAATGACTACATTACATTACTACAATCAACGCTTCCATTTCTGCTGTTACTTTTTAGAGCATCAATTAAAAGCTCTATTTTTTTTTACAAATTAAATATTTACAATTATTAATATATGTCTTTGCAAAACCTATTTCAATGCTTGATGTTTGTAAAATACACAATTTTTTTTTCATCTCTAAGCAAAATATTATTGTTTTTTTTTCAATATCTTAAATCTAAAACAAATTAACACCAAGATATTTTCAGAAAATTTTAAAAGTTGCAGTAATGAATTTTGTAATGCCTACATAAATAGTATCTTATATATTTGGCACCAATGACAAATTTTGTCTGAATGAATCTTTATTGATAGAGATTTCTTAGCATTTGTTTATATAGATGGCTGTTAGAGATGGGCACCTTCCATCATGTAATTGGATTTTACTGCATCCTGGGAGTTAATTTAATAAACTCTACTATTTGCATTGAATTACATTTACAGATGAGCCAAGTATGTTGGTGTAATTTGATTGAAAATCAATGATTTATGTACGAAATAAACTTTGCAGTATTATGATGTTACGGTTGTAAATAAACGCCCGCTTTATATTCCATGAGAGCATGGACTGTAGAAAATGAAATGAATAATAATTAGTTTGAGAAAAGTAGGGCTGTAGGTGCAGTGTCTTGTTCATGATAAAATAAATAAAATGCTTACTTTATGTTCTAGTAGCAGAGCTAATACAATGTGAAGTGAATATTTAGTTTCACAAAATAATGCTATAATTGTTACACTTTCATTGTTCCATTACCAGTTGCTTTTTATAATGTTAGTAAAGCACGAAAATAAAAAAGATTGAGAATGCATGCTTATAGCTACTAAACACTGTTGGGTGGCAAAAATGAAACCTGACTCTGTCTGAATATTAAAATCCGCATTGGGTGAGAAATGACATTCTGTGCATTTCTTCACCTGAAATGTTTGTAAGACCACAACATTTTTCTTAGAACATCACTGACTAAATATGACATCTTTTAAAGAGTGATAAATATATAGTCTGAGGATTAGGTTAAGTGATTACCACCTGAGACTTGATGCTTTTTGAGATTATGTTGTCTTTGATGTACTAAAATACCTGTGCAGCTGCATTAGTGTACACCTGTACTGTCATGTTTCAAATATTAAGTATGATCAACTCTCATGCAAGCAAGCCTGTAAAAATATCTACTAGTTGTAGTCAGGTAGCAGTTAAGGCTTTGGACATATCTTTATAAAGGATTGAAGACTTATGCATGTCATCTGTGTTAGATTGTGCTGGTTTTATTGATAAATAGTAATATTATATACTATTATTATTATATATTATATCTTGCAATAATTTTGTCTCTTACTTTTTGATTTTTGGCTATGTCTATGTTTATTGCATATAGTTTTTAAGCATGCATGGAGTAAAAGAAAATTACTCATTTTTTTTATAGAAATATCTAATATATAAGTGCACACTACTATTGTTTTTTTTCCTAATTTTTGCTTAGTGGCAGACACTACTTATATAGCTCCTGCTTGTATTTAGAATATAAAGCACTGTAATGTTGTTTTAAAATTCTAGGCTAATTATGATTCATAACAGACTCACTGTTAGTCATATAGATGATACACTTGAGAATGCTATAAACTTATGAATAATAAAACATTGTCATGGCAACAATTTTTATACTGTCATATTATATCAAGTGTAAATAATGAATTAATAATGAAAACATGCAAAATAAATGTCTAAATATGAGGAAGCTATTAAAAGCATTTGTCCAATGCTCAATATTGATGAAAATCCGTAAATAGCATAAAATGATGTAACTTGAGATCCAACTGCTATTATTTCAAAGAATCCAGAGTAGGAATGTAGATCATCTTTCATTTCCAAATGTATCGAACAAAATGTGACATGGTGTAATTTGAATATATTTGACAAATAATGAAATATTAAAATTATTATTAGGTATACATTTGAAAAGTCTTTAAAATAAACTGATACAAAATAGATAAAAATGTGTAAATGCAACTTGTACTAAATATAAAAATTCAGTAATTAAAAACACAATCATCATTTTATCCTGCTTTTTGTTTATTGGTATGTTTTTCGTATTTTATAACAATATCAGCTTTTCCCAAAAATGCTGTGTTGTGCTTTGTAGGTATACCTAATGTTGCTTTGGTTGGTCCTGAAGTTTTTACATACACAGCAAAAACTGGTGAGCAAGAGACTGTAGAATTCAGGTGCGACATTAAAGGAGCCAATTTTATTATATGGAAAAGAAATGGTGTGGATCTAAATGCCGTTCAGGAGCCAGATATACAGGTAGAAATAATTATTTATACATTAAACTTGTTGTTTACCTTAATTTGTAAAAAAATCCATACAGTGCATTGGTAGAGTCATTGCTCAATTGACTTGCACTAGCGTGACCGGTTAATGTTATATGGTTCCAATCCTGTATGGCTTTAAATATTTAAGCTTGTCTTCCAACGTTTGTATAAAGTTATCAAAATCATTTGCATCTAAGCTTCTTTTTAAAACAAGAACTTAGCATAATCTATAAATTTAATTTTACGCCATTAAATTTTTGTATACATAATCAAGTTGGCATCAATTTATAATAGATATACAAATTAATTGAGCAGTGTAGTTAGGCTTTATTATGAATTATTATCTTTATTATTAATTATTAATTTTCACTTCAGGTGTCTGAGACTGGGATGTTGATCATCAGTCCAATTGACTTGCATCATGCTGGAAACTACACCTGTCATGATAAGACCTATCCATCCGTCACACAAACACATTTTGTCAAAATACGAGGTATGACTGAATTCCTGTGTCGAACAGATACTGCTTGTTCAAATTTTGACACCGTCATATATGTAGTAATTAACTGACACTGCAGCTAGTATGGCAATCATTTTCATATTTATTAATTATCAATGCTAGTTAAATGAACATTTGTGCAGAATTTAAACCACATGCTTCACCAAGCTTGTTCTAACACAGTTGTATTTAACGGTTCATTTAATCTTCCATTAATATTAAATTAACTGAAATAAGCAACAAACAACATATTTTAGCTTCCAACACAGGAATATTATTGTTCCTAGCTTATGTGCAATAAATGTTTCACCAAAAGCCTTGATTAATTTTCAAACATCAATCCTATAATATTTCCTTGATTTTTGTATATGTTTGATGATTTCTTTTACAGTTGCCCCCAGTGTTCAAGTGACTCCCGCTACTCATTTCTATCATAATGGAGCTGATGTTGAAATCAGATGTCATGCTGAAGGTATCCCCAGGCCTGAGGTTACTTGGGAGGTCAACGAATCACCTATACCGTTTGATCCTGAAGGAAAGCACTATGTCAGAAAAGGTACTTTAATATTAATATTAATTTAGATCTTATAATAAAAGTTGATATCATGGGAAATGTAGTCAACTAAAAAACTATTAAAACTGATTGAGGAGAGCGTGTTCTGCCAGAAATCTTAATCTCTAATTAAGATGTTATTATGATGTCAGAGTTTTATTTGATGTATACTTTTATTCATTCTTGATCAAATTTAGTTCATAAAATGACTTACATCTTGTCATATCTGAATTATGAAAGTCATCAAACTGTGGTTATATAAACATCAGAAATCAGTATTGCTCATGTATAACACAACATGTACTACAGTGAAATGAAATACAAAATTCCCTTTGTTACTAGCATCATTTTTGTAATTTCTGTTGTAGTACTTTGATATATTAATGTGTTCTAGTTTGTAATGATTTGT
>JAOXYB010031009.1:0-14691 GCA_028565635.1 Phoronis ovalis
TCAATGTAAATGATGCGGAATATAACGAACATATGTCTATGGAATCAGCATGTATGACAAATAATAATAATGCAGAATGTCATTAGATAAATATAAAGGAATATGTTTATTGAATGGTTAGGGTTGTTCCGCTTTCAATTGTACGGGGGGGGGGTGGACGGCAGTAGAATAGAAATATTACGGGTGGTGGGTATCGTACTTAAATACATATTATACTTATAGGTGGTGGGGTTGAAAAAAATGCCCATGTTATTGGAAATAGGAAATGACGTCATTAATGGGCATGCGCAGACAGATGTTTGTGTGCTCCATATCCTGCTTTTGGTGTGCATGTGTTTCGGCAAGTGTGACGTATAAGAAAAAAACAAAATAATAAAAGAGACAGGCATGCGTCAACTCATTTTCACCACTTCTACTGTACTTATAAAACATATATGCTTCATATTAATAATATGCCATTCCTTTCGCTCGAATAGCCAATTTAAGCAGCGTGCAGGGACGATTTTCCGAATCGTCGTTGTCTTGTTAGTATTATCACTTGAAAACAGGAACCCATTTCTAGGGGTTTCACTCCGAAAAAGTGACACATTCCTAGATTTTACTCCACATTTGGACTCATCTTGATTTTTGTTTCAAAAAGGGACTATTTTGGAACTTTTGTATAAAACCCATTTTTAGGGAATTTTTGATGAAAAAGTGACATATTTGCACAGCACATCCCCATATTCACCATATGTAAGTATCCCTCTGAGTGTTTGATAGCCATTTGCCAGAGCAGCTACTTTGTACCATTGTCATGCACAGTGGATATAAAGCATGCACTCTTAAAATGAGCATTGAACTATATGCATCCACCCTCCTTTTATAATTGTCTATTTCTAATATTAATAGGGTGAAGATATTACAGAACCAGAAAGCTTGTTACAAGTAAGAAAGATTACTTCTTGGCACAAATTCTGTATTATTAAAAGTAAATTGTAAAATGGGATTAATGACAAATTACCTAGTGGAACAGAAAATCCTAAAACTTATTAAATAATTATTGATTAATTTTTTTTCTGTTCATCAGAGTTGATCTGTAATTATTGTTGTGACGCTGTCAGATAAAAAATCTGCCCTTATTTTTGGTGGTTATATAGAATCAAAAAAAAAGCAAGTTTTGTTTTTAGGCTGCTAAAAAAGTTGGAATAAGCGAAAGTGTAGCCAAAGAAAGTTTAACAAAAATAAAAGAGGATGCTGTCAAAACTAAACTGAAAGAGAACACAGCCACAGCCTTGGAGCATGGGGTATGATATTTAACTACTTGTACACTCTTTGCAGGTGATCCCATGTCAACCAAGCGTGGCACATTATAAAGTCTCATGTTTTCCATCATTTTCACTATTTTTAAAATAAGAGCATTTCCTTGTTTTGAATGAACACCTAATGTGATTAGAATCACGTATACCATGTTGTGTTGAAGTAAACTTGACAATTAGCTGGAATTCTAGGGATTTGTTAATAAGCTAACATTTGCTGTAAGTTACTGTTTATAGAATTTTGTTTAGTAATACTTCAAAATTAGTGTGCATCAGCATTGTAGTCAGAGTTGTGTACATCACCGTAATTACATTCCGAACATATCTCTCATTATAGGCATTTGGTGCACCCACAATGTTGGTTGAAATTAATAACAAGAAAGAGTTAGTTTTTGGATCCGATAGATTTGAACTGGTTGCCAACATGATAGGTTTGTACCACACTGTAGTTTCCATGATCCAAACATCTTGGATAATTTGAAGTGTTTTCTGCTATCTTTACTATAAACTTTCGCATGATTCAGTGTTGCATTTGAAATCTAACGAGTGCCCATGGGTTGTTAGATGTTTTTAAAACCTTTATTTGAGTGGGGTTTTGTGGGTAGGGTGTCAGTTACTCATCCTCTAATGAACGATCTTTCTATGGTACCGTTCTCTAAATGTCTCCATCATGCATGGCAGTACAAGGCTCTTCTGGCCATAATTGGCAAGATTTCAGATAAAAATTAAGTGGTGGTTGTTGATAGTCCTGTAATGATTTTACTATGTGTTGGTTCCCACAGAAGCAGATGGTGATGTGTACTTACTGTGTTCAGTAGCAAAAGGTGCTGTAGTGTAGTGGGATCGCCTCTTTTTCAAATCATTTCCAAGTTGGCCATTTTAGGCAGAATTATTTCCTTACTTTGGTATTATCTTCTTATTTTCAGGTGAGAAATGGTTAGGCCCCTTGGCAGAAGAATCCAAATTGTGACAGATTTGATATCAAACAGAGGCATACTATCAACGTATGATGATATTTTGATTATTATAGTCGGGGACATATATATATGTCCCACAAATGTTTCCTCATTTCATGAACCATCAGACCATGAAGAGGCATGCACAAAGCAATTTCATACTGTCTTATGAACAACATGTCCAGGAACCTAATGATTAATAAGCGTGAATTTCCTTTGTTACTTCCTGGTCTGAGAGAACATGTATGGGACGCATAAATGTCCCCGACTATAATTGTAAATAATGTTTTACCTAAAATTTGTAAAACAAATGAAGCCTCACTTTGATACTCTCCATGAATATTTGTCATTATCGGCAAGTTAGTAGCAACTGTTCCAGGTGTCTATTGGAAATAAGAATTAATTATGTTTATAAGAAAAAAAGTAAGATAACTTACAGTGAAAAGTACCGAGTTCTTTGTGTTGAACTTGTAGATATGGTAGTATTGTGTACCATATTACGTATGAATTTAAATAATGATTATTGAATATAATTGTAAAAATAATTATTGAATTTATAGCATTCTATGCAGAAAAAAACAGTACAATTCAAGTATTTTCAAATAGATTAAAATGTCAAATAAACCTCAAAATATGCCAGATATGAGAGTTTTGAAATTACATTGCAAAGTACATTGCAAAAGCATAAATTTTTAAATGATAACAAATGTGTTTTATTAAGTAATTGATAAATTATACAAACCAGCACAGTTACAATGACAGTTTTCAACATACATCTTGCCATGGATTTCTTTGCTATTTCCCAGTGTAGTCATCATTTACCAGACAATTTGCACAGGAAGTTAACAAACAAAAACACTTGCTGTTTGTTGTTCCCTCTTTTTGACAGTTTCTGAAAGTTCCAGTGGAGGGAGACAAAATCTCATGGTTAGATTTAGACTGGCTTATATTAACAAGGAAATGTACATATTAACAGAAAAAGAATTTACTAATTTGCAGAAAACACTTTAATTTTAATTAATTAAAGGATTTCAGCTCATTGCGTATTTCTGGTGTGTATATATTGTGTTACTTCCCTGCATTAGTACACTTCCTGCTCTGTTAAGCAGTTCTGTTTCTGTGATGCACTATGCCACATTTTTCCTCTACAGTGTTCTATGGATTTTGGCAAAACAAGCTTTCTAAAAAAAAATCGGTATATCGCTCAGCTTGGCTCAGATAAGCTAAATACACCTTTCAAGAGACGACACATAGCTTGCTGCTGAGGATCAGCTGGCAGAAGACATACTCCATGTTCACTCACATAAATATATCTGAAGCATTGTGAAGGATTTCAAGAAAAAAACTTTTGTCTAATAGTTTAGATTATTTTGGTCAGTTCACATTAAATTTTAAATAATGGTAATATTGAGGAGACATGATCACCTGACAAGTCGACATTGTCGGTATTCTAGTTTTGCATATATTTATAATATATGCCACCATGCCATCTGTATTGAAAAATGATGAAAATAATATAAAGTTCAAAGCCTCAAAAAACAAGATTTTTTATAAGAGACATGACACTACAATACTAATTACATATCATCTGATCAACGAATTCAAGACAGTTTATACACAACTGTATATAGTGTACATTTTAACAAAATTTCTGTGGACATTTGCATGTTTATTCACATCGATGTTCTTTTGTATTTTCTAACGGTGAGAAATATATTATCATTTAATATTTTCTTATTTTCTCTTTAAACAGTCGTATAAGGGATGTTACTACACACGTGTTCTGCTACGGGTCACCATTTTGGCAGAATTTTGCATAAACAATGCTTAAATTTAAATATAACGAGAAATTTTGAAATAATAAATACTTTCACACCTACATTTATTTGTCCGTAACCAAATTATATCAGATTCTCAATTTCTACTAGCCCTGGTTTCATGAATCTTTATTAATACAAATGGGCTTTTCAATGTAATAAACAGACAGGTAAAAATGTAAGCCACAGCAGCACCCTCTGAATTACCCAGATGCCATGTTAGTACCATTATGTATTCCTGGCTAGTATACAAAATTCTGAGAATACTAGGAATATGATGAAAGTAATTGATAAACTTAGTTAAAACACATCATAGATTTTCTAGAATAGAATTAATATATGCAGCATACAAAGAAATGCATACATAATTGGAGTGACTTGCAGAAAACTTGAACAAAAAAAACTCTGAATTTGATCCTAACACTACTGAGAAAAATTGTAAATGACTTGACTGTGTTTATTATATATCATATCTTGCTATAATGAAATGTATTCGATCAATTTTTAAAGGATACGGTAGTCTTAGTACCCACAATGAACCAGATGCCAGTATGATTGGTTCATTTGCCTCAGGTTGAAACACTGGACAAGGTGGGGCACCAGGCTGGACACGGGGATTAATCTGGATTTGTACAGGGCCATCAGGTATCGCAACATATATTCGCATTAACTGTGCTGAAGTAGACTTTGAACCTGACCTAAAAATAAACACATAACTAGAAAAAAATTGTCCATACAGGGGGTAATATTACCAGCTGGACCTTGGGTTGACTAGCATGTAGTTCATGTTCAGTCACCAGAATGTTTTCATTTATTTTAAGGAGTTTTATCACATAAAAAGTCCATTTACTATATGGATGAAAAATGATGTGCTTTGTACACATGTGATCTAGCTGAATATACATTTAAAGCCAATAGTAATTCATACCTGCAATGGCAAGGGAAGTATAAGGGCATGTCCATGTTCAATAACTTCGTAGCCGCGTCCTGAAATATTTTTTTTCTTTAAATTACTTTTGTGATTATATTATTGCTATTGCAAACTAGAAGCAGAGTCACACTTTTGGAAAAAGCAGTTATTATTATTAAAACATTCTAACATACATTCAGATTTATTTAAAAATAGATCAACTGAAAAATTTTGCTCTCCAAGTTGCTGAATACATTGTGTACTAAGGGAACTTAACCATCTGTTTTGGAGCATTCACACATTCATGTGAAACACTAACAAAGATGAGAATATGATACCTTCAACTGTCCAGAAGTGGCTTTGACAGCTTTGTCAGGAGCACTGCAGAAGAACCTGTGACCTCTGTTACATTCATATTCTTCTCCAATGTGAATTCTTAAGTTAAGTTCAGTGCTTTCTGTAACAACAAAATCACATACAAATGTTGATCAAAGACAATGTGTGTGTTTCAAATAATTTAACCAGACACATACCACAATAGACCACTGTGAGGTGTACTATGCTCATACGTGTTATGATGATGATGATGTTCCTCATGATCATGAGATATGAATATTATATTTAAATCCGAGAGTCAACAGCACTGTCACAGTTGAATGTTCATATGCTTATTCGTATCTTAGTTCATGTTTCATACACTTGAAGGATATTTTTAATATTGTGAATTGTCTTGAATTAGTAAACTATAGTATGTAGCATTGCATCGTACAATGAATATGAGAGGGTTCCAATTCAATCTTTATGCACATCAATATACCCGAAAGGATGAGTTCACATGCGATCATAATTATCACCATTATTACTCAATGACAAATAATTATAGGTCACATTCAAATGAGAAGTGTGATCCGAATTGCACTCGTCCATGTGGACAGATTTTGAATGCTTGCATCTGGCACACAGAATTATAGCAGTGATTTGCGAAACAAGAAGTTTTCTAAAAAATGGCACATTTGAAAATTATGAAATTTTGAATCTTAGGTAGTATATCATTTAAGCTGATAAAACATGTTTCAATCTTTTTTCCACTAAAATGTTAAAAATAACATACGAAATTCAGGTTGAAATGGGAGAGCGGGATATACTATACAATGATTTGTCATAATTGATACTCAACAGCAAAAGAATATTAAATCTTGAAAAATCTGATAATCCTTATCACTTGCTGTTGTGACAGATGTATGGACAATTATAACTACTAGTGAGAGATACTGCTGAAACTTAAGAAGCATTTTATACAAATAAACCTAATTTAAAAAGCATACTAGAAAAATTTAATTGTTACAAAACATGTTCAGGACAAGTGACAAACTTAGCACAAACCTTTATGTCCTTTGCGAGATTTTCCTCTTTTTCCAGAGCTTTCTCCAATAGAAGGCCATTTTTCTTTGTCATATTTCACAGTGACATCCCATGGGAGTAAAAAGTTGCTGCTATGAACGAAACCTGGCTGATCAATTCCTAAAAGTTGGAATAATATTTCATTAGTACAAGAACCAGTCTACATATTCATTCATTCTATAATAATTAAGGTCTCAGGAGATGTGTTTATATGACTCCACCCTTGTTTTTTACATACTAAACATAATAATTATACACTTTTAAAGTACAATACTCTAAACTTTATAAACCATGTGCACTGGTTACATAAATTGAACTTGATCACAGCCTCATAAGAAGCAATGTGTTTTTAAAAACTTCTTTTCAAAGTCAAAAACTCTCCACCTCTATACGTCTGTTTACAAAACAATGTCTCAGCTTTTGATGATACATATATGTATATAGCTGCGTTCAAAAGTTACGAATTTGCAAAATTTATGCGTTATGCGAAAATCAGCAAAATTGGGAATATTTAAACTATGAAAATTTCTAACTTTTAAAAAAAGATTTAGAAACCTGAGATACAATTTTGTAAATCTATATGGTTTTTAAGTGTAGGTGTATGGCCTATATTCTTTTGAAAATTAAAAATAAAAACATTTTTTCTTCAAATTAACTGCTTTAAAAAAATTTTTAACCTCATAGTTCATGGATCAATAAACTATAAAGTATTTCCTATGTAGAATTGTACAATTTTCCATTTTGATTACCAAAACTCGAGAAGAAAGTTGTCCTTAACGTATCGTAATTTAAGTTTATGAGAACACATCTCAGTTTTGATTAAATTTCTATATATCAGTTCAGAACTTTATCCAACTTGAGCTTTGTTTAAAAAAAAAAATGCTACTGAACATTAATATATGTTCCTACTGAACAGTAACATCACCAATTAACAACGTAAAACAATAACATAATATTTGATTAAACAATGAATGAAATTATTCTTTTATGCTACCTGAAAGGTAGTTAACTTGAAAAAAATTTAATTAAACAGGTCACTCAGAATTCTATTTTTACCTTGAGAAGGAACATAGAGTGTTGATTTTCCAAGAGAACAGAGGGACCACGAGGAAAACTTTGGTAAAAGCCCACTGGGATTATTAGAATGCACCATGCCAGCGATATACTCAGTGGTAGAAAGCTGTCTTTCTAGGCTGCCAGATTTTTCTATAAAGAAGCATTAAATTACCTTTATCAATTAGTAGTATCAATTGCCTCGCCAGTAACTTAAGACAGGTTAAAATTTATTTCCAGACACGCGCTATATTAATTCAGAATTATCTCTGCTCTGTACATATGCATGTTCTACATGTCATTTTCTTGTCTCCACAGAAAGGAGAGCGTGCTCCACTGAGCAATGTTGCGTGGTATAATACAAACCATAAAATAGACTACGACCCGTTTTTCGACCTGGGATAAAACGGGCGGTCAATTTGATATTGCTTTTGGATGAAAGGGAAAGATTCAGATATATGTTTTACTATAATTATATTTAGGTTAGGTTAGGTTAGCATTTTGAATTATTAGTGCAGATACGTGACAAAGGGGATAGCAAATCAGTGGTCAGCATCTCAAGCCTTCGTGGAGTAGTGGTTAATGCATTCGATTTTTCATTGTTTTCAGATATCACCAGCGCAGATTCGAATCCGCCAGGAGCTTTCTTGATTACTTATAATATGAGTTATTTCTAGAGTGCATTTATAGCATAAATTTATTTTTATGCTTTGTACAACAAATATCGTTATATATTTCTGCCGGAACAGAATCTCTATAAAGGGTCCTTTCTATAGTATAGTTTCAGGTCCATGTACATATTTTGACACCATGTATTCATGTTGCTGCCAGTGAAGTAGGAATGATATAATTCAAATTCTGTGCGTTTGCTTCATTTTATAAATCATGGAAAGTTGTTCTATGAGTTCATGAAAATAAAAACTTACTTTTGCACATATGGCATGCTCAAACCATTTTGGCGTTTTTTAGAAATATCATATTTTCAAGTGAAAAATGGCGGATTTTATATAAGAGTTATATGAAAAAACTTATAATTTAAAATGCAAGCAAAAAATGAAATATGCCTTAGTCCAGTTATCTTCTTAAATAATTTTACCAAAAATTAGATCATTTATCTCGTTGAACGCATGGAGAATTAGTTGAAGTAGGTGCAATTTTTAGCACATTGTAAGCACACACCTATGAATCATGTGATCATTTAGGCAAAAGCAATGAGAGCCACGTTAAAGGTCATAAAGTTCTTAACAAACGCACATTAAAATGAAAAATTTAACCTTTTTATTTATTCAGAAATATCAACAAAAAAAAACAATTTCGCAGTGCCACCGGTGGCGAAACTTGGTAAACACCTGCCTTAAGCTACTTGCGCTGTTTACATCACTTTTACAACTATAAGAAAGTGTTAAAATTTTCTTTACACAGTATGGACACTTAATTTTATTTCGTTTCATCTACACCATTGTCAGGTGCTTCAAATAACAATAATCACCCGAATAAGCCATCAAAATCTGTAATTTCTAACAAGAGGTTGAGCTACGTGTAAGTGAACAGATATGGTACAATAAAATTTTATTAGAAACTGCCAAAACAAAACTCAGTAAAAGTCATAACAAACCTGCAGCTGTAGCTGTTTCTATGTCAACATCTGTTGCATTCTCTACAGCACTATGTTCAGCAGGAGTAAGACGGCTCTGGTCAGTATTCATGTATAAATCACTACCCCCACCACCTGACTGCCCTAAAATTAAGAATACAAAAGGATAATTCAAAGTTCATGTTTAATAAAGTAAACCTTCCATCCTACACTCCCATGTTAATTTTTCTGGAACAGCCCATAGCAAACAATGTTTTTGCCAGAACTCCTTTGAAAGTTAACTTCCTTTTATGCCACAAACTCAGTTTTGCCTCAGAAAGGAAATAAATGCTTACGGTCTCACAAGAACAATAGCACAGCTTGTTAGATAAGCTTAAATTTGTCTGACCAGCACGTTTTTAAAGTCATTCATTTTTATACCATGCATGCACCAAACCTTGGCCACAAATAATGCATCCCAATCTATAATTTGATTTCCAGCATAGACTAAACAAAAAAAAAACCAACTGATATCATTCAAAATATCCTTGCTTAAATTTGACAAATTTTGACAATGAACGTTAAATATCTCACCAAGACTAAGTCCCAGACTCAAGTCTTTAATTCCTGTTACAATATCTGTCTTATTACTTTCTCTCCTAGCTGTGTCACTCAGTATTGTGTCCCCAGATATTGGCTCATCTAAACTGGGTTTAAATACAGGAAACTCTACATGTTCTAATGTCCCACAACAGGATTTCTCTAACTCCATATAAAAGTCATAGTTTGCCTCCTACAGAATGAAAAAGCTATCCATTTTAGATTTTTTAAAAATGTTTATAAGATTTTTGACTACAATAATTGAGAGAACAATTACAATTTGCAACAACATGTTGCCCGTAAAATCTTCTACATTTTTATACATTTTCTGTGTCATCACATGATATAATATACTGGAAATAGTCGTTGGTAAAGACAATCTTGCAATACAGTTTAAATCTAGCTCTTTCTCAACAGGTCTGACTACCTTGCATGAAAATGTCCCACCAGTTGGTTTTTGCATTCCATTTTTTTTTTTTTGAAGGAAAACATTCAGGTCTTCTAGCTGGTTAAACATACCAGTAAACAAATCATCGTAGAATATATGGTTGCATTAGCAGAAAACAATATACATTTGACACAATTCAAATATATCCATATCCAGTATCATTTATTTAACCAAATTTAATTTCTGATCCTTATGACCCCAGTGTATTAAGAAATGCATAATTGTTAAAAATTATTTAGTCTGATGGACAGACTGTAAAAGAAACACATGAATGAGTCTCCTTTTAATATCAGTTGTTATCTAAGCCTACCTTATGAGTAAATGGGTCATCTCTATCAGTCTGGCTCCTTCCACAGTTACATGCAGCTTTTACTTTGGACTGACTTGAATGCTGCATTATAGGAAGGTGATCGTTCTCTGTAGTGATTTCTGCGTCTGTTAAACGATGAAGCTGCAACGAAAAACAGCACAAAACATGGATAAATAACCTGCAGCAAAAATAGTAACTGGCAACACATATATTTTTCTTAATAATATAATATGATGTGTAACACAATAATCCAACCTGTCATTTGTTTATAGATTAGATGTTAGTTCTCAATTAGGAGTTAGGACTGTACTGACCATTATGTATTGTGAATAATTTCAACCAGATGACACAAAAGATTTGGTCTTGAAAGGGTTGACATCTCTTATTTGATAGAGCAGTAATATGAAACTTTATACACAAAAGAATACTCAGTACAAACTGAAAAATTTGAATTGCTCTTATACCATGTCAAAAACTATCAGACTGATTGGAATTAACAAGCAGACCTGATGTACACAATGTCTGCCAGTAAGACTGATTTCTTCACACAGCTGATGTCCGTTTTGCCAAAACTTGATACAGTCATCTTCTAAATGATGCAGATATCTCTCGCAGGCAGGACCCCGAGCATGCTGATAAAACTCCTTTCTGGCTTGGTTTAGCTGCAACATATTGCATGCACTCATGACAATGAAGTTCAGATGAAAAGAAACATTACATATGACTTTAAAAATAAAATCACATTTTTCTAGTTGAGAAATTATTTTTTAAAACTAATACCAGTTCTTGTTTTGTTTCAGAATTCATAAGGACTGTTCCAGCAGAAATGATTTGAGGCCACCGCTAAGGAGGCACTTTTTTTAGTGCCCCATCACATATTTAATAGTCTTTTAGTGTAAAACATATGAACTACAGGTATTGCCAATGACAACATATCACTTTATTATAGAAAATAAGTTTATATCTCTAGAAATTCAGTTTTTGCACTTTATTTTAATGTCTGTTATAACTACATGATTAGTTTACATGTAAGGTGTAAAATTACCTTTCCTTCATGATAACTTTTTGTGTAATGCTTGGGTAAACCATCTTGGTATGTGCTCTCGGCCAGTGGTACAACTTTATTGCAACGACTGAAACACACACACGAAAATATAAATAAAATTTATCTTATTTCTTTATTTTATTTTTATTTTTAGAAATAGCGTACATATTTATTAAACCTGACAGAGATGTTTTGCTTGTTGAACCTCATATTATTCATGTTATTCTACACATGCTTCACAAGCAGTGAATACATCGATCATAAAAATCGCACTCTGTATTTAACCAATCAACATCTTAATTTAATTCTGGTATGCAACCAAGGATATTTTCATGGGCCATACCTAACAGTCAGTAGGTACATAACTTTACAGTAGTTTTTACTCACTTTTCCGAGAATCTACTGTCAACATCCAGAAGAGATTTCAGAGTGTTAAAGTGTGAATGGATTTTCAGCATTTCTCGGGTATCACCATAAAATATTGGTGCCAACTTTGATGCAACCATTTGCCATGAATTTAATGATGGTAACTGCAAACAAAAGTTTATGTACAAATTAGTCCAGGAGATTTAAAGTTTTACAGCTATAACTATTAGAGATGTGTAACAATGTTTTATGGTTATCATTTTATAAAAGTAATATTAATCATCCTTCAGTTTATCTATACTCTATCAAGATGTGCAGTTAACGGTTAATCCATTACTCTAAAGGTTGAATTTGGTAAACCAGTGGAACTGGCATATTAAATAGGGTTTTCTTTTGAAGGCGTTCTTCACCTACTGTGGTAAAAATTAGGCAAAAGTGCCATCTACTTTCAGAAATAAATTACCTACCTCAAACATTGGAGTCACACGACTCTTGCCAAGGTTATCATCAAAACCTTTGGTAACAGCTAGGTTAATATGTTCTGTAATAAAATCTCTAAAGCCACTATTATCACCACTACCTTGTCCACAGAACGAAGAAATTGATTTAGGTGCAGATTGGTGTGTGCCTTGAAATCTTAGGGATTTAGAGCTCTCTGAAAGAATTTCAAAAAGTAAGTCAGTATATAGACAGAAAAAATGGGTATGATGAATAAACTGTCACATTTTATTTTTTTAAATCAGTCATGCACAGTAACTCCATTAAATTAGAGTTAGTGATTAGATTGTTTGATTCTATTTATAACAAAGAGCTGAATGATTTTAAGACAAAGGACAACCCAAAGTAAAACGATATATGTTCAATAAAATCTACTGATATGGATATTAAAGTAATATTAAATAATGGTTTAAGAAATATTTAAAATAATGTGCTGTAGTTCATGACAGTTCATACTTTGAAAGTCACCAAATTTTACTTCGACACTCTAATTTCACATTCTTTTTGATACAAACCCAGTGCTAAAACATGTACTGTGTCATCTCTTAGCATATATTTCAATAATTTATATGCATTTATAGAATTTTTACATCATTCACACAGTTGATATACTGCTGATTTTAGTACAGTAACCAAATTACCGTATAGACACACTTTTATGAATTGAAATCAATGCTTTTGCTGCATTTGTAAATCAGCAAAGGTCATGGGAATTAGAAGAAATTTAGCTGTGCAAGTAAAATAAGAAGTTGAACAATAATAGACAGAACTTTTTTTATGAATAAGAAATACTAATTACAGAAAGAAATGATTAGCTACTCATTTGTTTAAAGAGTTCATATGAAATAGGCAGGACCATCAATACTGAATTCATTTTCATAGTATTTGTAAGCACAATAAACATCTATACTTCAAGTTAAGCAAAACGATTTTACCTGCATTAAACGACTTATTACAGCTTCTTGCAAGTAAATTTAGGTAGTTATCTACAGGACTATCAGCCTTGTTATTCTTCATTAAAACATGTACAAATTCTTGATTGGCAGGAACAGCAAAAAGAGAGTTATTACTGTAAAGAAATTAAGCAGTTGCTTCAAATATTCATTTGGTTTTGATTAAAAACAAAATGGTGAGATTCATTAATAAATAACTTTCTCTAACATGAGACACCTACTCTCTAGGTGACCACATGATGGTGCCTTGGCATTCCGTCTTCTATCTCGGGGAAAAAGTGAACTTTCAATGCATTTGCATTTTATCAACTTATTGACCAAAAATCAAATTTGTGGATGTCGTCAAGACAGCTTCATTAGAGTTAGCAATATCATGTGGAGTGAATAAAAATGTTTCTAGTCTTTACTCCTGCACATTTGAAGTACAAAAGAACAATGAATAGCAATGCGTAATCTTATTTCATAGTTGAGTGAGTTACAGCTTTGATTTACTCTTTTCACAACATTTCAAGTAAGCATGCTTCACAAGTCATACTTTCAGATAAGGCCAGATATCAGATATGTCCTGGAAATTTTTTTGTACAATATACTGATTCCCTACCCGTACATGTACTGATTCCCTACCCGTACATGTACTTTCTGATTTATTTCTAATTTTTATTTATACCAACTCACCTAATATTAGTTATAACTCTAGACTTTCTTAATATTCTGTATATTTGGTCTTCTATTGCATGCTGCAATCTCTTTTGAACTGAGGTTTTCTGAGCATTATATCCACTGGACTGTTCATCGTTCTTATCAGGGCTCGTCAAAGTGTTGGACATGAAAACAAACAATACCCTAGGAGAGCACACCCTTGCCGATGACTTCCAATCCATCGAAATATTGAGAGAATTTAATTGTTCACTTATTAGTGGCTGAAGTTTGATTCTAGAAAGAAAAAATGACAGAATAGACTCTTCTCATGCATGGCTGTTCCAGTCTCCCCCCCTAATACTACATGTGCAAACCAAGCATACATTCAATAGAAATTATAACAAATTGATCAAAATTAAAAATAATAGTTAGATTTAGAATTTTTTCCTGTTGATATGTTATATAATATAGTACAATACATGTACTCAAAAGGTTCTTTTTCTAAAATTTTGTTTCCTTATTTTTTAAAGTCAGATAAACCTTTATTTGTAATGTAATTGATTGGTAGTTTGCACCTGTATAACGCAGGAAGCAGAGGGTAAATCAACTGATGGAATAGCTGTGAGAAGACTTTATGTGAATTCCACAGAGGCTGAGCTCTGTAGTAATAATATGTACTTCCATTTAAGTGCACTTCTCTGTTTGTTTTTGTTATTCACAAAAAATTACTCATCAGAAGGCTGATACTATCTATACTACTAAATCTCGAGTGTCCGTCTGTCACTCTTTCCACCAAATATCTTCAAAACTATTACATGTAGAAT
>JAOXYB010031020.1:0-14691 GCA_028565635.1 Phoronis ovalis
GGTTGGTTTATAGTATAGTTTTATTGAAATATATTTAAAAAGGGTTGAGCATAGGAACTCTTCCCAGATCTCTAGTTATAATTTGGAATTTACACAAATCAAATTTCATATGTCCACTCAGTTTGTGATTGCAGACCCAACAGAGACATTCACTGCCACCAATAGATCAGTTTTTGATAAATCTCTCATTGGCCAATTAATCATTTAAATCCTTATTAGCAGTCATAGGTGTGTATGCCAAAAGCTGACACCAGTCTAGTCAAAACCCACCATGTTTGTATTTGTAAAACACATGCGTCAGATGAAAATTTTCAAGTGATAATACTCTAGATTTGTGGAGGTGACAATTTCATGATCGGAGTCGGGATCTTGACCGGGGACGTTCAAAAATACAGTGAGAGATGACGGGGCATGTTATTGGGGTTTTATTACGAAGTTACAGATGTGTTACTTTATTTTCCCATCTGGCAGATGCATATATTGGGTGAAATCAAGAACTGGTGCTTTAAAACTTGTTAAAACACAGGATAATTGTGCCGTCAACTGCCACTAAGTGTCACCCTTATGAGTACATAATGGTGTCAATGTTTTTTCAAGGTAGGAGGTATACCAGGTAAAGAATCTGTTGAAATATAATCTGTGCACATGTTTTATTTTATTATTATTGACTAGAAATAATAGTTAGAACTATTCCCAGTCGTAAATCTTGGTATTAATCCACCAGCGGGACTGACGTGTCTTCCAATTTTTATCCTGGAGTACGGGGACTTGCTATGCCTTATGTCACCAGGCGCCTGGCTTTCAATCAATACTAGTCTAGACTTCCGCATAAGCGGTTCACATATTGCATCCCATTAAACACGCATTTTAATGCCCCACTTACCTATCACAACAAATAGAATTAATGCCAACGTTATTAGACTTCCATACAACCAATATATTAGTAATAAAATTAATAAAGATGTAGTGCAGACTGTCCAGATTTTTTTAGCCAAGAAGAAACAGAAACCACTTAGGACTGAAACCAGCTGTTGATTACGTAAGTAAGCAGGCATTTCTGTCTCTGTTCGAATGACGTCCTGTTTCTCTCCAGAACTGTTTCGTTCCTCCGACATTCAACAAACATATGCAATTTCTTTACTTCAGTCCCTCAGTCACACACATGTCTCTCATAAACTCCAAATTTTAAGAAAACACGGAAACGGATTCTTTCGAGCGGAAGTTACACGACGCTATTCCTATGAAGAAAACGTATTCGATTATTGGATATTTGTGAGTGGTCTAGTTTAATAACATGTGTGATTTAAGTAACAGTTCGTTTTCATCACTTAAATTTTCAATTTCGTATTTTAACTTCAACAGATTAATTTAAACGTGCATTTTCTGTCAACCATTGATTCCTCGTTTATTTTTAGCTCCACGTACGACACCCTCAGTCACATGATTCATCACGTGATGTTTAATTTGGACAGCAAGCACAAGTGAACTGGTGAATCTATATATTCCCTTAAATAACTTTTCAAATAACAGGTAAGACACTCGTGTTAATAAGCTGTTATGTAGTGTATTATTAACCTCGCCGGATTTTTAAAGTTTCATGAGATGACATGCCTTATGTAGTCCAATATAATATCGGGGAGTGTTTCACCCCCACAAATCACCATTCACCACTTAAGTAAATTCTTTATTCACCAGCAATTTTTAAACCTCATTCACGTTCATCAGTAAATATAATAGTCCTATTCACCATTCATCACAGTTTCAAAAACAGTTCACCAATATATAAATTCACAAACTCATAATATAATATGCTTATAAATCTTGAGATTTCTGACATTTGCCCCTACACTTACAAGATGTTTTAGACTAAAAGTATGTAATATTTATTTGTTGACTTAATTATAAGATAAGTTGTAAATTATTTTACACATCCACTCTGCAATCAGTGTTTTCAGTTTCAGGGACGTTTTGTACATGTATAAATATGCATACTGTACCTTTAATTGTGACTTATAAAATAATTGTTTATTTTACTGATGAATGCATAGGTACATAAATAAAAGCTAATAATTGATCTGTTGTATGTCACACATTAGTGATGGTTCCAGGATTTTCTGATGGGGCAAAGCACATTTTTTTTTCGGATACAGAATTATTCATTCATACAAGATGCATATAATAACAAGTATTTTGATGTAAGCCATAGCTTTATAGAGATACCAGCATTTGGGGGTTGTGCGAGGAGTGTGATTAAGAAACCACGTCGCGCTCAGCCTTGGTCAACCATGGGGGTTGATGCACGAGGAGGGTCGATCCCTTGACTGGGAAATCCGAGAGGCTTCCCTTGGAAAATTTTGGATTTTATATGTTGTTCTTGCTTTCTCATACCCTTTCTGAGCATAATACGAACATGTATTGTTTCCAAAAAACGTTAATTCTACTTGCAATATGTTAGTAAATTTTAATTAGGGACCTGTCTCTATTTATAAATATACTTGGTCTTTCAGAACAGAGACAGGACAACAATTTAACAATGAAAGACTGCCCTATTATTGGAAAGATATAATATGTAAACTATCTATATCATTGCTACTCCTGACAGCCACCACATAACAAAAAATATAAAATAGCTATATATTGTATATGCCTGAAATTGTCATAATTTCATGCTTCATGCTTTAAAATCTGTCATTCACCATTCACGTGGAAGAACTCGTTCATGATTTACCAGGTTATTTCAGCAGCTTTCACCATTCACCATCGAAAAAAAATGGTCCATTCACCATTCATGCAAAAGTGTGCACTCCCTCTTTATACAGCTTTGGCATTATTGTACAGTGAAGGATTTTTGAAATCGGTTGCAATTTGTATCAGTTGTAATTCGACTGGCCTTTTAGAAGATATATCATGATTGGACATTAAATATTAAAACTGGTTCCTCGTGTATCTACTGTTGATTATTGTATTTTATTGTCAGGCATTTTAAATTTAAATCATCACTCATGGTTTTTTATGATTTTCAGGATGCATATGTGTGGCTGGAGCATTATTGTACTGGTGTTAACAGTGTTTGGTACTGTAATCTACACCACATATTTTAAACTACCACTAGAAAAACCTCCAATTAAAGATGAATGGTGGGGACCTGGGGAAGAACAGCAGGATTCCGATTCTTCAGAAGAAATTATTCCTACAGAAATTAAGATAGAGAAAAGTGTGATAACAGACTTGTATCATAGATTAGATAATACAAGATTTTTTGAAAGTTTAGAAAATGTTAAATTTCACTATGGTTTTCGTGTAGACCATATGAAGGTTGTTGTCAAGTATTGGCAAAAGTTTTATAAATGGGAAACTCATGAAAAAAACCTAAACAAGTTTCCTCATTACAAGACAAGAATTGAAGGGCTTGATGTTCACTTCATTCATGTTAAGCCTAAATTAAAACAAGGTAGGTGATAAAATTGCATTATACAAATTAAAATGCCTTTGGGCCAGATCAAGAGATAATAACATTCACATGAGAGTGTTTTGTTACTCTGTACATAAGATTGTAAACCCAGAAGTGTCTCAGCTTAAGATGATAAACATATTATAATATTGAGTACACGAGCCTTATTGATGTTTGTTTATTTCAGGTCAGACATCTAAGCCAATTCTGATGGTTCATGGTTGGCCTGGTTCATTTTTCGAGTTTTATAAGATCATACCGATGCTGGTGAATGCCACTCAACACAATGGAACGGATTCAGATGTTTTTGAAGTAATATGTCCATCCATTCCCGGCTATGGATTCTCAGAAGCACCACATAAGCAAGGTTGGCATTTATAATGTTTTTCAGTGGCAGATCTAGGGACAGATTTGATAGGATCAAAATAGTCACCTTTTTGTGCACAATATAATTTGTGTAGATATAATTATAAATTCTTCAGTTAAATAAAAAAATCTAGCTACAAACATGTACATTTGGTCTATAAAATCAAGAAAAATATCATAGATTACCCTTCAAACTGTTGAGTCTAGCTTTTTTTTCTCCAAGCATTTTTGTTTATAGGAATATATGCATGTAATATATAATGTGGTTAATAGATTGAGAACATTTAGATGCAGTTGACATTTTTACCACTTGTACGGTACAAAACAGTTTGATATTCTGACTTCTTTATAGGATTTGATCAAGTTGATGCCGCCAGAGTGTTCCTTAAGTTAATGCATCGTCTAGGATTTGATTCTTTTTATACACAAGGTGGAGACTGGGGCTCATTTATAACAAGCAACATGGCTATAATGAATGACAGGTACATGTTGTATGAAATGCTACACCATCGATTTACCTGTCTATTTTGTAACTTACCTAGTATAGATGTAAATTTCTGATACTTGTGTAAAGAACAAATGGATAGTATTTTGAACTTCTTGTATGTTACTTATTGTATATCTTGCTACTATATGTAATGAAATCTGATTTATCTTTCCCAAAGGTATTAATTTAAAGACTGATTAATTGATTTGTTTGACTGAATGATAGATATGTTCTATATCTTACACAATAATTTTTTTAGTCAGTGAATTTTCTTTGGGTTAAATCTAGCCAATATGACGGTTAATCAAATCCAAAAGATATTTGGTTTTCCATCATATGCCATAAATCCAGCATAAAACCCTTGTGAGATTATGAAAAATTTCCATTATACAGTATGTAAAATTTACTTTTGTTTATGTAAATTTGAATAAATTTAAAGATTTTATAATTATACTATGATTACTGAATTTATAAACTTTTTCAGTGCTGTGCGTGGCATACATCTGAACATGTTTGCTCCTGATGCAGGAGCATTGTCATTTGGAAGAAGACTTGTTGGCACTGTTTTTCCATCATTAGTTGTGAAGAAATCAGATGAATGGAAATTATACCCAATCTTGAAACATTTGTTATTTTATTTAGAGGAATTTGGATATTTCCATTTACAAGCTACCAAACCTGACACAATAGGTAAAGTTATATTATAGCAGAAAGTACAATATCTATCAGACGATTTTTGTCACAAAATCATTGAGGGTGTTAACTCAGATATCTAACCTATTGTGATAGGCTATATACCATTATCATTATATCATTATGCATGAAAAATGCCATAAAAAGTTGTATCTGTCTCATAAATGTATTCCAGTAAAATTGGTTTCTTTTCCTAACATTCTGGTAAAATTACTTAATATAAATGGTTGCATGTGGACCATTGTGATTATACATAACACAAACTCTAAGGTCACATGTTGCTAGCATAATGGTGCCTATATTACAATAATTTAGTCTTTGACACATGTTTCAGGCCATGCATTGAATGATTCTCCAGTTGGTTTAGCGGCATACATTCTAGAGAAATTTTCTTCCTGGACCAACTATGAAAGAAATATCAACAGAGTTACTGGTGCATTGACAGAAAAAATTCACATTGAAGAATTGTTAACCAATGTTATGATATACTGGGTCACAGGATCCATCACATCTTCCATGAGATTTTATAAGGAGTTTATGCACAGTTCGGAAGTTCGAATTTATGAAAAGTAAGTTATATGGATTATCAGTTGTAATAAATGAATTTTGTGATCAGTTGTAGTAGTTAGTGAATTATTAATTCAAATGAATTTCTTATACTTACAAGCTACATTACTGATATAATCATGTATCTCACCAAATTTTATGTGGCAAGTTAATTATTATATTGGCAACTATTCCATATACGTGTAATAAGAATCATATTTACTTATGAACATTTCCATGTTTTATACAAGAAAATATACTTGTGTACAATGCAGCCAGTAAAATTATTTGAAAAACATAACAAGGTAAATTATATTTTATCAGTAAGTAAATGAGCTGATGTTTTAAAAAAGTAAACATTTCAATGCATTGAAAGCTATGTTAACTCTCATATTTTCTTGAAATCTTCTCTGGCAGACGAAAGTCTAACTAGAAAGGGTCTGTGCTATATAATGTCCATTTTATTTGTTTCTTCATTATTATTACAGACTGCCAGTATCTGTTCCTGCTGGTTTGGCTTGCTTTCCTCACGAAATTGTTGCAACACCTGAAAGTTTTGCTGCTGGAAAGTATCAGAATATAGTTCAGTATACTGATATGACAGAAGGAGGTCATTTTGCAGCAATGGAAGTTCCAGAAAAATTAGTCAGAGATATTAGAAATTTTGTTCGTAAAGTTGAAAGCAACATTGGAAAAGACAGTTGAGAATTCTGTACACTCTAAGTCGTACTATTGTTAGAGTTAAAGATGCCTGCTTGGAAGATGACATTTAATTAAAGAATCAATAGTCGCACCTAGGTTGCTTCTACACTATAATGTATCTTCAGCAATTACAAAAAAGATAAAAAATTTAGAATCAAACACTGATGAAACACGCCTACAGGTTAAAGGTCAAGACTATTACTTAATTAACAGATCTGACACTAACATTTTGAAGGCTCTTTCAAATATTGCGTCTAAAATACCTTCCTTTTTGAAGTACCACTAGCTAGCTATGTTGTTAGTGTGTATCGAATTCCGTAATTTACAAAAGTTACTTGAAAATCCTCATGTTGTCTGGGACATGGCAAATACTATAAACTTAAACCTGAGAAAAAATCGGTTTGAAATTCGTTCTAAATAAATGATTAAAAAATTAATGTCTTTTGCACTTTCTGTTACTTTGCTATTTTTAAGTAGTGTGCGTATCCCAAAAATATATGGATTTATACATACCACCAACGCTAACCTTGTTGATCAAGTTTAGATTCTAATGCCTTAAACAGTTTAAGATGTATATGCCGGCAATATTTAAATTAATCAGAATATAACGTATACGTGTAAAAATTACTTTTCTGACATTTTTGTTGCATAAATTTTCCTTTGAAAAAGCTAATGCACAGAAACGGAACACCACATACAACATCCTGCTGTAAAATTTATTAAATTAATGCGATTGGTAAACACAGTAAAGCATTTACTGATGACTAGCAATCTCAAATTGAAAATTAATTACTAGCAGTTTACCAAAGTTGGAGAAACCCAAAAACACTATTTGCACTTTCATTGTATTTACTACAGTGGTTTATTTTTCGCGGAAAGAAGAAATTTAAGCTCGATCTTAACCTTTTGTAGTAGTAACTACTTACGTAAGTAGCATTGTGCAACCACAGTTTACTTAGAATAATCCCAAATATTTCTATAATCATCGTTGCAATATTATCAATTGCAGACACCTGATTTAACGTATCATTTTTTGACTGTCTAAATATATTGTTGTCAATTTTTGGACAATTTTGTATATTTAGTGCAGTATAGTACAGATTGTGCAAAAAAAGTTATAAAATATTATTGGGACTGCTATTAATACAAGTCGTGAAGAAAAATAAACTACAAACCCAAAATCTTTTTCGAGGGCTGTCAAAGCTGTACAATGCAAATTAACGCTTATAAGGCTTTAAACAAAAGCGCTTACTAGAAAACGGAGGCAGTCAAACAGAGATAAGCCAAAATACAGAAATAAGAACAACTGAAATTACGAAAAAAATAGACAGTTTAAAACATGGGAAATCATCAGAAAACGACAGAGTAAAGGAATGATGCCTTTATCAGAATTTATTCCGGTTAGAGACGGGAAATGTGATTTCATAATGAGAGAGAAAAAAATGGCCACCACTCAAGAGTGTCAAAGGTAAAAATGTCCCCAACCAATACCTTAACTTGCCTGTTGGAAACAAGACAAAACTAAAGGTTACGGTGTATGCCTGACATTTTTTTGTTGAATATTTGATGTGATTTCCTGTAATCTGGTGCATTCTCATGTGTCATTTTTTATACATTTAAAAACTTTTTATATGCAAACGTTTATTGAAATTAGCAACTAATAATTGAATACAGGGATGTGCTGCCCAACCCAATCCAAAATTTTATCTTATGCATGGTAGCAAACCCAATCCAAATTTTTTGAAATATAAGGGTTTTAGCAATCCAAATTTTGTAAAAAAAGGGTAGCAATCCAAAAATTTTAAATCTTTGAGTAGCAATCCATTTTACGTAAATTGACTGATACAAACCAATTAAAATTCCAAAATCTATTTATGGATACACACCTAAAATTAATCCAAATAATTTGCAAACAGTGGATTGCAATCCAAATTTTTTAATTTCTTTACGGTAGCAATCAAAAAAAAAACCAACAAGATGTATATAATCCAAATCCAAAATTTTAACTGGGCCGCACACCCCTACCAATAAATAACTACATACATGACTGCATAACTAATGTGACAGTCCTCATTACAAGTGAGACGTCGTCACAAACGAAATACCACTATTCCACAGGTAATATTTCGTTGCAAACGGTAGTAATATTATTTTCAGTTTGGAGTTACGGTTACAAGGTTTACCCTTGATAATAAAAACACCGTGCTCTCCACGGTTTTTGTCCTGTGAAAAGCTTTCGAACGGCACTCTGCCTTATTCTGTGATGTCTTCCATTCGGTTACGCCAAGGAGTTTATCAGTTGCACTATTCTTTATCATTACCCAAGTTCAAAATGCCAGTCAATATTATGATTGCCATTGCAAACTGTTACACACAACGCTATTTTGACCTCACTAAGCATCATTTGTAATCAGTGAAATGTGTCACCATGGCGGTTAAATACACCTGGTGTGAGTTTTTTGTCTTATTTCTGAAGTCTAAATTCTCTTCAATTTTTAATTTTGGAATATTCAAAGATAACATGAATTTCAAATATTTTGGGGCTCGACATTATTTTCATTCTAAATTTGTATTCATCTATAGTGTTTTTAGTGAGAAATTTCTTAACAATTACTAATCACTCCATTTCTTTAGCTCAGGCGCATGTTCAAATGGGGGCCAACACTTTTTAATATGTCTCGAAGTTTATGGATACCTGCCAGTACAGGTATATCTCGTAGATATAGATATAATAGGACAATGATAACATTATATTATACGGTTTGTGCACCAAACAATTAAATATTAAATACTGGTAATAGGCCAGGGCAAAGAGTACTTGTAAAACTGGATTCCAAAAATTATACCTGGAAATATCGTAGCTGTGACCTGATTTGTACTCTCAGGTACTATTAGTGGCAGATAACTTGTGACTTTTGATACCAGTGTTACTTATAACTCAAACTGTTCCATCCTCTCACGATTTACTTGAATAAACTACTTGTTAATCGATTCAGTTTTTGCTTTTTGCGCTTTACTTTTCCCTAAAACATTATCATGGTTAGGATCGAATATCAAGCGTTCAAGAACTATCCTGTAGAGTAAAAAGGATAGCTTAATAAGGTAAAAAACGATAGAGCCATATTCGCTTGCTCGTCACCGTCAAGACATTTTAAAATTTTTTAAAAAGAAATTCTAAGGAAATTTTCCCCATAAAAGGCACTCTGCCAGTATCAAGTCCAATTTTTTTTTGTTTAAACTCTTGCAGTTTTCAAAAAAATGACTCTATTTATTAATTTATGAAAATAACATTTCTAACTTTGTTATGAAAGTTTTATTTAAAGCTTCATTTGATCTCACTGACTTTGATTTTGAGTACAATGAGTACTCAAACAGATGTGCAGAAATTCATACTGATTCATGCAGCTTTGATTTAAAATAGGATTAATACAACTCAATTATAGAAAAAGATTCAAAAAGTACTTTACAAGTGAAATTTATTTTATAACCGTATCAGAGAACCGTGACTGTATCTATGAATAACATAACACAAAAAATAAAAGATTTCGTTGCTATTTTTGTAGAAAGTGAATTTATAATAGCATTGAACATTCCTTTTTGAGTACCTGTTCCCTCTATAAAACGAATAAAGAAAGTGCAAGCCTAGAAATTGAAATAAAATTATTGAAGGGGTAGGTACCCCCCCCCCCCCAAGGTACAATGCTCGACTTAAATCGGCAATGGTCGCTGCTCGCACTTAGTAACAAGAAAAATTGACAAAAAAAAAAAAAAAAAACGTCGTCAAAACAAAATAGTGCACTAAATTTAAAAAGATATCCAAAATAATGTTCGCCAAAAGACAATGCTCGCTGCTCGCACTTAACAAATACCAAGGCAATGCTCGCTGCTAGCGATTAACAGACCAAATGCTCGTTGCTCGCGATACCCCCCCCCCCTACAGCCCTCATGATTAATTCCTGAACATCAAAAATAAGAGAAGGATTTAAAAAACAGTGAAAAAAAAAATATCAAAATTAAATTTTATCAGATCCCTGGAGTCAGAGATTTTAGTAGCATGAAATATCACAGTATTGATATTGACGTTATTCGGACGACAATATTTATTTATATTTGAAACGTAGAAGAGTTGCTAATGAAATGTTGTCCTTTAAATATCTGCGGCATAAAACAATAAAATAAATTAAAGGTACTAAATAATGTGAAAAATGTGAAAAGGTGTTTTACCTGCCACATGATTATGAAATCAGTAACAAGGGTATTAAGTTAAAAACATATTTTTTATAAATGTAAAGGACATTTCAGTTATGGAAGTACTTAACAATCCACCTCTTTGCAGGTCAAAGAAACATGGCTTTTCTAACTAATGTAATGAAAATACAGAAGAAAATTGTGATAGCCTTGTTTTAGTATTTTACAACTTGTGCTGGAATGAACGTAGCACGGAAATGTGTATTCTTTGTTGCTGCAGATCTAACTTGAATTGATGCCAGAATCAAATGTTTCATCATCTGAAATTGTGTACTGTAGTATACAGCATATAATTAATCAAATATAAATTTGTCCAAAAATATTTTCATCAATGGCCAAATAAGAATTATTTTTTGACTTAATTTAATTTATATTTGGTTTTAATCTTATCTCTTTGCATTGAGGTGCCATCAAATGAATATCATTATGACACAGACAAGTTTATGAATATTGCATACAGTTGTCCTAAAAAAATAATAAACAGTTTCCAGGCTGGTTCCATTGCAATATATTATATAATATTAAAATTTTATGAATACAAGGTTAATCATGCCATTATCAAAAATGTCTCGGTTCAGTTGTGTTATCAAATAGCTACAGTTGGTTTCGCAGTAGTTGTAGTCGTCCTAGTAGCTGGCGGTGTGGTAACACCACAGTTGAAGTTGTCCCAATGTAGTATTTGACCTTGCGAACAAAGTGATCCAGAACACCAATTTCCAGACTGACCCCGCGTCAATTCTTCACCATCCTGATATAACCGACCATTACTGAAACAGGCACCAGGTGGTGTCATAGTTGTTGTGGTTTGTGGCGGAGTGATAACCGATGTAGTAATCATACATCCCTTATGGTAGCGGTAAGAAGTTATGCCATAATGACAATATGTAACCTTGCAGCCGTTATCTTCCATGATGGAGTTATCCGGCGAGTACCATTTACCTAAATGTGATTAACATTATTATTTTCGATGATAATAAGATCATTATTTACAACTGTCATGTCATATTTTTGTTAAAAAATTTAGATTTTTTTTTCATATGTGAAAGGAAATGCCTTGACACTCATTCAAATTTGTCTGTGTATACTTGGTAAACATTGTCAAATTTAAGAAAATCAGGTTGAAAAGAAAACTCGTGTAACATACAAACCAATATGTAAGCAAAACATTATAACGGTCGATTTTATTCAGCTTTTTCCTACAGTCAACTTTAATTAATTAAACCGTCTGCTTTCATAATAGAAAAATGATAAATACTATAATAATTCTAAGCAAATGTTCGTTCATTAACGGAAGGAAATGAAATTTAAATGGATGTTGCATTGTTTTGACCTATTATCACCTTTTATATACATGCAAACGTAGAACAAAGACTCGGCATCACATTTGTTCAAATAGAAACGCCCTGTGCAACCTTTTTAGGAAGCCTCTGAACTTATATATCTGGTTTTAAAACTTATTTTGAACAGTTCTCGAGTAAACTCATTTACCTTTATAGAAACATCCATATGGTGTCGTTGTCGTAGTGGGCCTGGTCGTCGTAGTAATTGCTGGCGTGGTAGTCATACATGATGGTTTTGTTTCATACTTGATAACTCCAATATGGCAACGCACCACCAGGCATTCTGTTTCTTTTATGATACTAAATGGTCCATATACTGTCTTCTCATAGACGCACGTGTGATGGTTGCCACCTGTTGTTGTTGTACGAAGAGGGGTTCTTGTATAACCATAAATACATTCAAATGTATCAATATACATGACTTGTCCAAGACGATCACAATACACAGGGCATATTCCGTCTTCTATCATGGACCCGCGTGCAAAGAACTTTCCTTTGTAATAGCATCCATTAGGCGACGTAGTCGTCTTCATCATTTTTGTGGATGGCAGTGGCGCTGATGATGACATTGGTACACCATAAACTTCGACTACCAACATGGCAAACAGTGCAATGATCATTATACTATTCATGCTTCTTAACGGTGTGTACAAACGAGTGATACTTAGCTAGGCGGATGTAATATATAAAATCTAATCGGTATATATTGGGAAACGTCATGTGGACTGATTCCGATTCGTGACACATTGTTCTTAGTCTAATTATTACGGCTGATATGAGCTCCAGTGTGTACCTTTCCAATAATATGATCATGTAATACATTATAAATGAGAATTTTTAAAAAGTAATTTGGATTACATGTACCTGTAAAATAGATTCACAGTTACTTTAGAGTTGTTGAATCACGGGATTTGATTTAGATAAGGAAATATGTAACAGAGACTAATAATTACTATTGCATTATGATTAACAATGAAATTATAAATTATAATTACAAAATAAATCTCATCCGAGGTGATATTCGAATCAAATAATAATTCCCATGTGAATATACCGTCACATTTTTAGGGTACGTCATTCCTGTATTAACTTTATCTGTTCCATTGATTCCTGAAAATCGTTGTTTCATCATCTCATCATTCTATTCTAAACCGATTCCATAATTTCATATTTGCAAATCTGACAGCTTTAAAATTTTTATTTCGGTCATCATTAAGATGGGACTAAAACGGTTCTGAAATTTTCAATTATAGTCTATTACTCAGTTACACTATGTACTGATAAGCGTTTCCGAATGCCACACTCTAATGCTATGGCCATTTAGTACTGACATGACACTACTACCGTAGGGTCATGGCCCAGATAATGTTAAAACCAGTAGAAATTGGACTCTTGGAAAAACACTCAACGTATGTAAAAAAATTCAATAAATTCAAACCAAAATTGTTGTCTTGTTTATCCGTGATACTCGCAGCTTCTTGTGTTATCTGCCACATAAGGGCTTCTTATATGCTATTGTTATTGTATTAAAGCAAAAGGGCAGCATTCGAATCCATTTGTAGAAATAGTAGCACTGGTCCAATATTAGCACTAATAATAGGACCAATATCTGACGTATTGCTCCCCGGGGGAGAGTACTTGCCCGGGAGGTACTCAAGTGATTTTTTGGTGGGGGTATGCAGCCCAGTTGAAATTTTTGGATTTGGATTGTATACTTCTTACTGTAATTTTTTGGATTGCTACCGTAAAGCTATTGAAATATTTGGATTGCTACTCACTGCTTACAGCAAATAATTTGGATTAATTTTAGGTTTGACAAGACAACAATTTTGGTTTGAATTTATTGAATTTTTTCAGAAGCACCCAATGAGGATAATTTTTGTGGCTTGATATAGCAAACCAAAATATTTTTTACATGTTTCATGCTTAGTTAAGCCATTTGGGAATGTAGCTTGGAAGGCCATATCTCTGTTCCCCACTCTCCAGCTTGAAGCTGAATTTTTTTAAATTCACCAGCCAGCTAAAAATGTGGAGAACTCTTATCTGTTAGCTGAAATTTGCAAAACAGAAGATGTTGTTTTATAGGGTTTCTCCCTTACATGCATCATTTAGTGGTGTTGATGTACAGAATCATATCTGTTCCTCATTACAAGCGGGATAAACTGTTTAAGGTTTACCAGCCAGCCAGACTCATCTGGGGAACAGATATTTATATGAGGAACAGACTCGGTGGGTGCTTCAGTCCGATTTTTTGACACACGGTGAGTGCTGTTGCAAGAGGCCAACTTCTACTGGTTTTAACACTATGTAGGCCATGACCCTACGGTAGTAGGTCATCATGATGAAGCCAGGACTAACTTAAAACTAACAAAGAGAACTTGCACTTAACAAGGTATAACCAATACTACAAATAATTGATAAATTTACTAGTTACAGTGTACATACTATCAGCTAATGTGGTTTACAATACTTTAGTATAGCACACATCGGACCCTACTATTGACAGCCGTAAGCCGTAGTGTGTCCATAGTAAGGTCATGCTTGCAGGACTAACATGAACCACGCGCTATATTCACTTTGGGTATCTTCCCACAGAGTATTGAAACATAAAATACAATAAAACATATAAACTTCAGTTTTACTACACCTTGCATATCATATTCGCTATATGGCTACTGTAACATCAAACAAACTAAGAACATATCATTACGTAATAAAAGAACAAAGGAACTGGTTACTGTACAGTTATTGTTCACAATGAAGTTATTGTGAGTCTATACCAGTCAATACAACAGCTACACTATAATGACAATTTGTAATAATTATCATATTGCTTCTGAAATGTGTGCACATAATAT